>AYLM01001392.1:0-75116 GCA_001625345.1 Cairneyella variabilis | reverse complement strand
GCTAAGGTAGGTAATTTTCTCCCCTAATTGTCTTAATTATTACTAATAAATTCACTATTAGATCGAGCCTTTAAGTACACATATTCAGAACGTTAATTTGAGTGTATAGAAGCCAGGGCGAGACTTAGCAATTAATGAGATAATCGTATGTTTTGAAGGCCGGTCAAAGGAGACAACCACAGTCCCTAATAAACCTACACCTACGGGATATAAGGTCTAGGGAGCAGCCCAGAGGGGCTTCCTAATCGTCTGGAACTGGCATATTCCTGGAGTTAAGAATGGGCCTGTAGGAGTATGTACTCTAAAAGAACTAGGCGGGACAAAGAAGGCAGGAAATGGTGGTAATAAGACACAAGCAGTAGTACTGCACTTGCTTAACCGTCTCCCTAAGCCTCCTCTAGGCTTTGGATATCACGTCTACCTTGATAATCTCTTCGTTTCTACACGATTCGTTCAATATGCTCGCTCTTAAGGAGTTGCAGTCACTGGCACATATAGGGATGATGGGGGAGTTATTAAAGAGCTCCTAGATCTTAAGAAAATGGATAAGAAGGATGTAATACCGTAGGGAGAGACGCATTCAGTGTATACGCTAAACGGGGAAGTGTGTCATATTGGATGGAAAGATCAAGCCTTTGTTTTAATGATGTCTTCCTTTATGTTAGGTGATCCTCGTGTTCTACGGCTAAGGAAGAGGCCTAAGGCGACTTCCTCTAAAGCAAAGACTGCACGAGTACCCTTTGGTGAGCACGCTACTAAGGTGCTCTCAATTCCTACAGTTGCGGACGGATATAATCATAATATGGGAGCAGTTGATGAGTTTGATCACTTGACAGCCCAGAACCCTAGTTTACGGCATATAGAGCGAGGGGGGCATTAAGCACTTAAGCACTGGCTATTACGTACGGTTCTAGTCAATTGCTATTTACTTGCTTTATGTAATAATGTGCTAGAACCTAGGGAAGTCAACTTCCGTAGTCAGCAGGACTTTAGGAGGCAATTAGTCACTGCTCTTATGGCTAAAGGGAAGGACGGTGAGATCTGCTGTAAGAGGAGAATATCGTGTATCAGCCAGAGAGCGGATCAGGTGCCTATGAGATCACATGAGCAAGTGAAGCTTAGGAAAGTAGGAAAGTGTGTATGCTGTAAGGGACTGAGATTTAGCGACCGGCCTAAAAAACGAGTTGCACTCGCTCAAATTGCAGCAAATTAAGGTAGAGAAAGCTCAAGGCATGATAGCTTCTATAGGTGTAAGCAGTGCGACGTTCACTTGTGTAAGAATCGGGGTTGTTTTGATATATTTCATAAGGAGTAGTAAGAATTGATGCTTTTTAGGAGGAAATAAAGTCTCTAATTGGTCAGAATTAAGCGAGAATCGGCGTGCACGGGCCAATTCGTCCCTGGCCGCAGCGCAACGGATAAGCTCTGTTCGCGAAAGACTTTTCTAGCTATTACCTTTAGAGTATAACATCTCTAGAAACAAACAACATTCAGGGCTTATAAATCAATTGTATGGCCCTTGGAATTATGAGTGATTGATGACCATGATGTCCGGGTCGGAAGTGCGGTCCCGGACCCTAAAATAGAAGAGAAAAGGGTGTCTTAAATCCCGAAATAGTTCTCCAATATGCAACTTCGTGTTCGTCTCGTACTTTCGAAAATTCAATTTTATTGATATGCCATGCGGAATCCGGCGCATTAAATGCATCCATAATTTCCCTCTTTTCGTCACCCAAAGAAGGCTTGGCGACCGAGAGAGAGAGAGTCCCAGCATCTCAATGTCTTTCGTCACCTTTTCGTTTTTGGCATCTGTGTCTTTCACAACAAGTCTAGCTGGGGATCACTCATACTTCAAGTCATGCATGAGGAGCCGGCCGTTAAACATGCTGCAATTGCCTTCACGGCGCTGCAAATGCCAAATCATGAGCATGTTTCACAAGCGTCTTCGAGTATGTCTGACTATTTTGCCTTGCAGAATATGGGAAGAACGTGAAAGCGTTCTAGATGCTGCTCAGCAAGCACGACAGCCGTTCTATCAATGCAGCTTTGATCTGTTCAATGCTCTGTTCAATGCTCTGCATATCGTTCGACGTTCTAGATGGTAGCCATATACTGGCACAGCAACACTTGGGAAATGCCCTTCGAGTGCGTGCGGCGAATAACAGTAAATAATTCTGTACGTCTCTTGATATTTCACTAATGTTGCCGCTGCAATTAGTCAACGACGACATCAGTCAAGCTTCGCCCGTCTAGATGTTCAAGCTTCTATATATGTTGGGAGGAGACCTCCGGTAATTACTTCAACCATGCCACGCAGGAATGTAACACTCTTCACGAACCTTGAGGAACCAGAAGTATCTCTGTACCAAAACCTGAGCGACATTCGGTCATTTATCCGCGACCAAGCCCATGAATTTCGGTTCCGAGAACCAGATACTGTACCTCTTCACATCCTGGTAGAAGCGGAAGCTATCAACTTAAGACTTGAGTAGTGAAAAGTCACGTTCACCCGCTTTTTTGAAGTCTTTCAGAAAACAATAAGCCCAAACCAAGCCCAGCAAGCCAAAAAAAAAAAAAAAAAGAAAAAAAAATCTTCAAATTCATCATAAAACGGCCTTAATTATGATGGTTGGATCTCTGCATGCTGAGGAGACAGTATATGATGTCTGGGACAAGACATTTGAAGACATTGTCAAGCTGGCAGCCGAACTTCACCACGACTCATTTGCAAGCCCTTCGATTATGACGTTTTCTATTGACATGGGCTTGACGATACCTTTTTAAGCACACAAAGGGTCCTTGAGTTTCGAAGGGTGCATTCTGTGGATATGGACGTCGGCCCGAAAGCTTATAGGGCTGGCATTTCTCTCAGTTCACGACCAAATGGTATAGATGGGGAATGAGCGACATAGAATATTTTGTCACCTGGTGATAACATAGGGTAGTGAACTGGAAGTACCTCTGCCCAGTAGGAGCCGAGAAGTATAAACGTGGAATGGGGAGATTCAGTCTAAGACCAAGACCTGAAACAACCGATCTCGAGATCAATTAAACGCCTAAGCCTGCTTTTTCAAAGTAGTTTTCAACACCCGCGACTCTACTGCAATCGCGGTACCAACAGCATCAAAGTCAAAGACAACTTTATCAGCACCAATATTCCCGTACGTCGTCTGATCGATTTGCTGCCACTCAGGAAGACTCTGGTCAAGCACCCCAGGTACCATCATCTGTGGAGATGCTGATTCGAAAACTGCCCTGTACCCGAAACGACTCCCTGAGCAATGAGTCTCCACTAGATCTGTCAACCGCACCACCTTGGTTTCTCCTCCACCGGTTGCCGACGCGTACGTCTGAACAGTCTTCAGCAAATCAAACCCCTTACTGATCCAGCTCACAATCACCAATCCTGGTCCATCATCCAAGTCCAGCATCATAGAAGAATTTCCAACATCAGAAGCATATCGACCAATCATGATTCTCGCGACTTCTTCTTTAGCTGCCTTCTCTAAAGTTGGTATGACTTTGTGAAGAATCGTTTCGCCGACAATGTTGACAACGTTGGAGTTGGATCCAGCAGTCACGATTGGGATAGCAACTTGGTAATCTGGGATCAAGATCAAATTTGTCTCGTAGAGTCCGACACTACCGCCTTTGGTGTAGAGATCGACCGTGCGCCCGGTCGTGATGTTGCTGCTCGTATGCCAGATTTCCCATGGGGCGCCAACGGAGAAAGTCAATGCTGCGGTGTGACAGAGAGGTTTCAACCAACGACGAAGTTGACTGCTGTGCAGGATGCCGCGATCCAAAGTTGCGAGGTCTGATGCTGTTGAATAGATGCCACCGCTTCTGCACGTATCACGTTAGCAAGGAGCACGACAGGTCTATGCATCCAACTTACGGAGCTTCGTCGCCAACATCATAATCCCAGAGACTATCGCCTTGTGGGATGACACTCATGGAATTATTCTTGGCCTTGCGCACACAAGTGCTGGCCGATCCAAGCTGGATTATTGAGTTGTTTATTATGTCTTCATATTTGCGACCTGTGATAGCCTTCATAGCGTAGCTCAGGATACGGAAAGCTGTGTTTGAATATATCGGGGTAGATTGAGGAAGGAAGATTGGATGGCGTTTAGTAAAGCCTTTGAAGTACTCTTCGAGATTTTTAATCAGACCGGTTGAGGGATTTGATGGATTCCGGGCTTTGCCTACCTGCTCTATCTCAAGGCTTGTCTGCTTCATTCCTACTGCAGTTTGCTACGTCTTCCGGGACCAGTTCCGGAAGACCAAGTTGATTCCAAGGAAGAGGAAGGGTGGAAATATCCCCTACATTATTTTTGCGTGTGGAAGTCAGTCCAAGGACACTTGATATGTTGGAGAGAGACCTTACAGTCGCGTCCAATACCAGACATGAAACTTGTCAACGATCCAAGTGTGACCTCTTCCCACCTTACATGATCAACCTCGGAGCTAGTAGTATGCATCAGAGCATCCTGTTGCAGCTCGGGCACATAGTCCGTAACGGGTTATCCCAATAGGCGTAGCTATCGTTGAACAGGAACGCGTAAACAGTAAACAATTTTGAGATGCTCCCGATGCGGAAAACACTGTTACTTGTAACATTGACCATGCCTCCTAAAATCTCGTTGAGCGAAGAGGACGTGGAGTGGAAAGTGTAGAGCGGGCTTTGTTGAGATGTGCTGATAATAGAGATAGAAACAGAGCTTGCGTTCGCTTTGAAGTTCCGAAAGGGGCTGAAACCACTTGCGATGCGATGAGAGGTATGAAAGGGTCAATGAGAAACTCTCACTGTTCTGCAGAGACTAGAGAAGCGGAAAGACAGACCCCAGGAGAACTTAAGGATGCTCAGCCATGTCCAGAATCATGGCTGTAGTAGATATACAGAGTTGGAAAGTAATACTATACTCCCCACTGTTTATTTGTACCTCTCAAGGGTTTGGCCAAACTGTAGAGCTGACTGGCCTGAGCACCCGTATATCAGGAGACAGGAGCACATTTTATAAGCCATCATGAAGTGGCGGCACCTTAAATGAATACGTCTAAAGAAGGAAGCTCGATACCGACTTACGAGACATTACCACAGCACTGCCAACCTCTATCCCATACAATCATTTCAATTTCATCTAGTTCAGATGAAGTTTTCGGGATCTGATCTTGGATGTCTGTTTCCTGTTCTGGCCAGCTAAACATAGTTTAGCGCACTTCGTCAAATCGCGAGGTCGGCCCCTTTTTGCTTTTAACAGTTCTGATTGGCTTGTTCGTGTTGTACGTCCCGAAAAGGATAGGCGAGATCGCGAATGCTTCAAAGAATCCCATATCTCAGCTTGCCGGAAGGCCTTTTCATGTTCATCGTCTTACTCGTCAAACATCGATCTCTCAAGCACAAGTAGTCCCATATATCCTTTTGCAGCTTTCTTTCCTATTCCCATTTTTCTCACACATCGAAGTTTTCTTGTTACAGAACCACATAAATCGAATTTAGACGAGCCCATGTGATTTTCCAGCAATGGCGGACACATTTCCACAATTCGATGAGACTCAATCCCTTCTGAGTACGAGCGCAAGTGTTGAAGGTTGAAATTCACTCTCAATAATTAGTTGCAGAAAAGAAAACTAACAAAACTGATATAGGTGATGGGCAAGTAAGCATCAGCGTCCGGCGTAGGAAAAGGCCTTCAGGTCTCTTTCGCTCTAAATCGAAGGAGTCGACACCCAGTGATCTCACAGAAGCAATACCACTTCTCAAAAATGAACCTGACCTTGAATCAATTTTTGAGCTGCCCACTCCGCCTCGATTGAATGTTGTCATCCAAATTGTAGGATCACGAGGAGATGTCCAGCCATTCGTTGCCCTTGGTCTTACCCTGAAGAACAAATATGGTCACCGAGTACGCCTTGCCACACATGCGATCTTTCAGAAGTTTGTAGAGGAAAGTGGCCTCGGGTTCTTCAATATTGGTGGCAACCCGGAAGAGCTCATAGCGTTTATGGTTCGCAATCCGGTTCTTCTACCGAGCTACGATTCTTTGAAGAGTGGAGACGTGAAGAAGCAGAGGGTAAATATGGATGACATCCTCAAAGGCTGCTGGAGATCTTGCATCGAGCCGGGTGACGGTATGCAGGATGAAGATCCAACAGGCAAACCCTTCGTTGCAGATGCTATCATCGCAAACCTGCCTAGTTTCGCACATATCCATTGTGCGGAGAGACTTGGGATTCCGCTTCATCTAATGTTCACGTAAGTTTCTTCATTATAGTGCGTGATATGAGACTTAATAACTGCTAGTAGAATGCCATACTCTCCTACAGAGGCCTTCCCACATCCGCTCGCCAACATTCGCAAATCAGGTCTTGGTAGGGGGATCACGAACAAGTTATCATTTGCCTTGATTGAAAGTCTCACGTAGTATGGCCTAGGTGATCTTGTCAACAAATTTCGGGAGAAAACGCTGGGTCTATATCCTCTGAATCTGGCATGGGCAGCGGGCATGATCACGCGGCTCAAGATTCCATATACCTATTGCTGGTATGAGACCTTCACCATACATTTTTTAGTAGCAACACTGAGGAAGATACAGGTCCCCGACTCTGTTACCAAAGCCAAAAGGTAAGGGTTTCGACATCTCCGTGTCAGGCTTCTACTTCTTACCCACGACTTCCACCTTCAAACCGCCAGCAGACCTTATGAAATTTCTTGCTGCAGGAGAGCAGCCAATCTATATTGGCTTTGGCTCAATCGTTGTGGGCAACCCGGAGGCAATGTCAGAAATGGTTTTAGAGGCGATTCATAAAGCTGGCGTACGAGCACTCGTATCCAAGGGATGGCTATTTGGACTCCCTGCCTATGCACTTCAGGGCGTGAGCCAGGAGATACACAACACGCTTGGTATGGATCACGGAAAACTTATTTTGCGGAGTCGGTTAGTGCAGGGAAGGGAGGAGATGATGTATGTAGGAGAGGAAGAGAAAGATAGAATCATGAGGGATTGGGAGAGTGTTTGTAAGATGCAGATGACAGATAGTTAGATTGATACACATGCATCAATGACGGCTTTTAGATGCAACAAAGTCAACTGGCATTTCTCTTGAATTGCCCTTACTCGGCATGCTTTTGCTCTCAATATCTAACATCAATCCTTAATTACTTTTGGTTATCTTGCCTTTGTGACTATCTAAGCTATTCAACGCTTAAGTAGAGAGTGGCTGTAGAGATTCCTACTCTCTTTCTAACGTTTGCGAAACATGTATGAGGCATAGCTACTCGCTAGACGGTTCAGCTGTTAAGCAAAGCCGCAAAGCCGCAAAGCCGTGCTACTACCCAGACTCTTTCATTCTGCCAAATGTCACCGCCTACGGCAACAAAACCTGGAAAACTCCACACAAAGAATATTTATATAGCAAAATAAGGAAATGCATCTCAAAGACAGGACCCCTCATCGCTTGGCCCGCATACGACAGTGTAATGGTAAACTGCAAACGTTATCACATCGAGAAAATGAAAACCCCAACTCGCCGGGCTTTTCTTCCCCCTATCATCCCTGAACTTCAGGGAAGATAGGGGGTTTGCTTTGCAATTTTTTTTTATGGAGACTCTCTCGACTGCGAAGATTTGAGCTACTAATCATTTTTGAATCATTTTTTGGGGGTTGGTACAGTGCGATGTTTTGCGCTGCCATTGTCAAGCGGGAAGAACAATGTGATTCTATTGTGACCATCACCCGACTTGGACGTGCGATTCTTTCAGAGGTGTAAGCGGTCAAAGAGCAGAGCAGAACAGCGAACCTCATTGTTCAAATACGTGAAACAAAACAACAACACCAAAAACCAAAGGCAGTACCCCAAGAGATAAATTGCTCACCATGCTTCTCTCTGCTCTCTACTCCTCCAAATCTCTCACTCCATCCCGTCCCCTCGGTCGACATGTGTTACCTCAATGAATCATACCACCTCTGCTCTCACTTTGGGCCTCGCCAAGTCGAGACGCCCTGCCCTTGTGCCCTCGAAGCTGGTCTTCGGAGTGGCTGCTCGTTCATGGTGATTATTGGTTGTATGAAAGAGGAGAGTCTGTGTCCCGGGTGCCGATACCGGGAGAAGGCCGGTGTGAAGGTGAGGTTCACCTATCGCTTGCCGAGTGGTGAGGTGGTACCGCTGACGAGGGAGAGAACAGACGAGAGGAGCTTGACGATTAACAGGCAGAGCCAAGAGGAGAAGGTGAGGGTGAGGAGGGAGGATGAGCAGAGGCCGGATAGCTTTAGGAAAGGTAAGTAAGGCAAGTGAGGTGAGTGACATTGGCGAGTGATGAGGCCGATGCTGATCGCCAGGTTGTAAGGGGTGTTTGAACGTGGAGCAATTTGGCAGGTATGTTTCTTCCACGAAGAGCGCATTCAGCATTGAGTTTGAATGTAGCAATGGGTGTGATTGAATTCAATGTAATACCTCGTTCCACCACGATCATAGCTGAACATCTATCATATATGATTGACGTGCAAGTCGAGCAATAAAACCATAACAGATATCAAGTTTTAATCCTTTTATCGCATAAGAGAAATGCAAATACAAAACTACGTAAGAGAGAATTCTGGTCTTTGATGACAACGTCAGTTTTGAAGATCTCCAGCAGCAAGAATCTCAACTGAGGATTTGTTCACACCAAAATCAACACCGGGTCACGTTCTTCAGGGATGCTGAATATTACAGTATGGTCACCCGCCACGGTTGTTATATTGGGGTGTTACAGAGAATAAAAACAGACAGCCTCTTAGGTACCCTTAAACTATCGAGGTACTTGAGCCAATGAACATCATGGCGGAAAAGAATCCTTCTAACAAAATGAAATGTGGCATGCAAAAACATTTGACTGATGATTCTATTCCCCATTTCCCCAAGGCGCAAGCTGAAATGGTTGTTGTCCACCGACTTTCGATGTTTCCACGAGCTGAGCCGCACCCGCATCCTCGGCGTCGTACAAAGCGCTAGATATCGGTGATTGCCCATGCATATTTGACAAAATCCTTCTTGTTTGCCTCATGACCATATTTTTTTTAAGAGAAATATGACGAGGAAAGTTCCCCGGTCATTTATCGTGCAGGTTGTTGATGTAGGCAGAGATCTTCCCAATCCTGCATTGTCGATTGTCGTGACTCGTGAGAGCCCAGTGGCTGGTGACAAGGACCTGAGCCTGGTCTGACCCCGCGACCTCATTAACTTCAATGAAATTGAACAACGGGTTCGGACAAATGGTTGGCTTTAGTGTGTCTCTTTGAGAAGCTCAATGTGTTGTCACGGTGCTTGTTGAGGCTTTTGCGTTGGTCGGTGGAAGTTAGAGAGAGAAAGGGAGGTCAAAGTCGTGATGGCAGCGAATCACAAGGCCTGCTCTTCGCTCGACCATCCAGAAGGGGGAGCACGGAAGTTTCTTCCTGCAGTCCACCACACTACTGCACTGAAGATGCATCTCGTCCCCAAGGACACGGTTGAAATACAAACACAGAATTGTCATGGCCAGTTGGAGTCTATATACACCGCTTTGAGCTCGTCCGGCAAGTATCCCGTTGTCAGTGTCACGGCCTTAAGGGTTCACGCACAGTATGGCCACCAAGAGGGGCCGAAAATGCGTGACCAGAGTGGCGGTAGCTATCCCGCTCGACCCAAGCCCATGAGTCCGTCGAACTTTCTTAAATCTTCAGCTTTGAAGCATCGACCCGAAACACCCTAGAGCTGTCATATCTTACCTGTCATATCTCACCTGTCATGTAATGACAGGTCTTCAGTGGAAGGGTACGAGCAGCAGTCTTATATCAATGCCGGGCCAAAGCTGGAGCAATATTCTTCAACGCTTGGAATGCCAGGATGAGGCCCGTGAGTGGCGAGTTTGTGCAACCCCTTTTCAGAGGTGCATGCATGCACATTTCGATGAAACCTGCAGGCCGCTCTCTATTCGTGCCTGTCGCCGGGCGACCAGCCACAACTGATTGTGGAGGGCATGAAGATTCGAATGAATGTCTCACTCCCACATTACCGTACTTTGCCGGAGGCACCTGCCTGGCCCTGATTTTGTCAAGTCCTGGAAGAAGATGAGGCAGATCTCGGGAGAGCCAAGACAGAGATCACTGGGAACGGCTCAGGGGAATTCGACCTCAGTGCCGAGTCATTAGCTAAATGACGACAGATGCGTCTATGTCGCCAGAAGAATAGCCGTGGGATTTAGTTTGCGTTAGAATCGAACCCGCGACCGATTAAACTGCAGGCTGCGCAAGTTGCCGAGCCCAAAGTCCAATAGTTCGAGTGTCTCAACCTGGAGAAAGAAGATATAAAGTTCATTATTCGACCGTCGAGCATAGGTACTACTGGAGGGGCTTGCTATAGATATGCCGCTATCCTCTGCACTCGGGGAATTAAAGAGGTATAAGCAAAAGGAATTAGAAATGCAGTAGATGCCGTCGATCAGATTCGGATTCAGATTCAGATTCAGATTCCTCTCCGCAGTGGACTCTTCTTCAAGATGCAAGAAGGGTAAAGGGGAGCGATAGGCACTCGATGAGGAAGGCGTGGTCCCCGCTGGTGTTCTGCGAGACATTTACCCATCGCAGCCGGAGTCTTCTCGGTGCTCCACTCCATACCACGTTAGTCAGTCCTGCCTGGGGAGACGAATCGACGGCGAGTCGTATGGAAATATTTCTTCAAGCCATGCGGGACCTGGGGCGCTGAGCTGTGAGCGACGCTTCGGGCTTCAACGCATTCTGCTCAGCGCATGTACGATGGCAAGCTCCTACGCCTTCCGAAGGTAATGTGAATAATATGCAGAAAACAGAAAATACATGGATGCCCGCCGATGCCCGCCGATGCACGATGGCCCCGTCTCCCAATTCATCCTAGGGAATATTAGTATTTCTTGCTACTTCCTTCTAAGCTACGATCGACTACGGCTAGATCGACTACGGCTAGCTAGACTCTGCTAGAGAGCTGTCAAAGCCACCTCTTGCGCTGGGCTGATCTGCGTCTGATCTCTCCAGTTGTTCGGTGCAGACACCTCAACAGCATCGACGACCTTCTTAGGCTCGTTCATCTTGATTTCCCGTGACGGACAACCCGCGTCAATTCTTGCGCCTGGACCAATATCAGCTTCCAATAATCCTCCCTTTCGTACTATTGAGATGTACCCCTGAGTTCATACTCAGCCCACAACAGTCCCGCTTCGGCTGCTCGCTTATCACTCGAGCTGGGTGTGGATCTTCCTTCGCTTTTCTCGAGCGGGCTACTTTTCTTTTGCGAGC
The DNA here is from genome assembly GCA_001625345.1 of Cairneyella variabilis. Lineage (NCBI taxonomy): Eukaryota > Fungi > Ascomycota > Leotiomycetes > Helotiales > Cairneyella > Cairneyella variabilis. The sequence goes on along the minus strand of AYLM01001392.1, from coordinate 63,825 downwards.
ATCTCCCGTCGACACGTTATTTGTCTTGGGTGTCTGATGCTCGAGAAAGAGAACCTTTGTGCCCTTTCAACCGCAACGTGCCATTGTCTTGCAGCGCAAGCTATCACATCAATTAAACGTTCTGCTTGTTCGACCTGTCGTGTGCGGTCTCCCTGGAACTCGACTCCTTTCTGCGGTGAAGCTCTAGAGGTACGTACGGCTCCTGTTTCATCCTTTGTCGTCGCGATATAAAGTTAGACTTCGAGGAGACTATCGACCCAAATCCGCCAGCTCAAAATATCTTTTCCACGAGAGTACTTCACGTGGAGCCCTCGTTCTGCATCCAAGTGGCCGACTGGACCTGGGAGCAATGATACGGGAGCACAGCATCGATGTACCCGGATACCGAATCATGCAATGCTCGCATGAATCAGCGCGATGATCCTACAACAAACCATACAACTCCCCTTCCGCGAACTCTCTGTCTCATCTCTCCACCTGTTCCCTGTTCGCGGAAGCTAATCTGACTTTTACCGCAAAGACTCGCTCGTCTTCTCGCTCAGACAATTTTAATCTGACCACTCTGAACCACAGACTTTTAATTCTACGAGCCGCGAAGATCCTCTGCACGAGATATATATGGGTCGAAATTGATCGCATCACAGAGAAGGAACATCGTGTGCGGGTGCTGCGCTCGGTCGCAGAATCGCTGGAGGCAATATGGCTCCTCCTGATCTTACAGTGCACACCTCCCCTCGGTCACAGCGATCGCACAGCATTTCGAGCGACAGACCATCTCTTTCAGGTGGTTTTGGCGGACTGCTCTCACCTCCGGCAACGACATCTCCGGATGCTGCGTTCATTGCAGCTTCTGCAGCGTCACAAATCGTCACAAATGATCATGACAGCCTGGCAGACGAGTGGTTTGATCAACATGGAATTGAGCCGTCTGGAGAGACTGCGCTTGTGGCTCCCGGGGCCCTGAAGCTTGTCAATCGATTTTTGGACCAACTTTTATTCAACTTCCTCCAGATCTCCAAGTCGACATCTTTGGCATCGCTTCGGCCGGCAGTTGGAGAGGTCTTGAAATCCAAGCTCGCTAAAGAAGCCATCAGCGGCGCAGATCAGGAATTGCACGAATACTTGGGAGGCGGTGAAGAAGAGGAGTTATTAGCATTCCACAATGGACTCGAACCGAGTGGAGACTGGGACCTGGAATTGGTCTGGAAGCGCACTCGCTTGCGGTGTATGGTGTACTCTTCTCTGGGAGATATGGAGGAAGAAGACGAGGATTACTATACGGAGCAGGAACAGCTAGATGGGCCACCCGGGTCGAGCAACAGATTTTCCAACAATCCTGCAGTGGTTTCTCCCGCGGTTGCCATATTTCTCACCTCAATCCTTGAATATATGGGAGAGCAAGCTTTGGTTGTTGCAGGTCAAGCAGCTTACCACAGACTGAGATCGAGACATGAAAAGGAGGCGAAAGATGGAACGAGCACGCAAGCAGATATTGCTGAACGCGTTGTGGTGGACGAACACGACATGGAAAAAATCGCTTTGGACCGAACGCTGGGTCGGTTATGGAGGGGTTGGAAGAAGCGGATACGGTCCCCAACAACATCGGTCTCAATAGGCCGTTCATTTTCCAGGGAATCCCTACGCTCTACTCAAATAAGCCGGGCAGCAAGCGTTGATCCAGAAGATCCAGCCGAAGAGGAGTTGCGCCGGCCATCACTCGCAGCTGTCTTGCACGAATATGAGCATGCGGCAGAAATTCCTCTACCAATGACAGAAGACGATGTTAGAGAAATTGAGATTCCAGGTCTTGCGAAGCAGATTGACGGAGAGGAAGAAGTTCCAGAAGAGGACGAATTTGCCCCCGCAGCGCGTCCGAAGAGTATGGTTTTCTCCAATCCGGCCGCTCAGGAGACGGCGTCTACGAATGATTCGAAACCTCGGATGACTTTGGGCCCAAGATTGCGGTCGAACTCTCTACCCTCTGCTACACGAGCTGCTTACAAGTCTCCCGTTGCGAAAGAAGTTCAGCCAGAACTTCCATCAGATGAAAAGCAGGATGCAGATGAAGCCGCAGTTGAAAGCCCAGAGCCAGATAAGATTGAGAAGCCTGCTTCTAATGTGGAACCCTTAAACGAAAAGGAACCAGAAAAGGTTACCAATCCCGAGGAGCACAAAGGACTTATTGTAGGAGTCGTGACCGGTGCCGCGGCCGTGGGAGCAACCGCTGTGGCAGGTATTTTCGCAGCAGCAAAAGGCGAGGCTCCACAGACTGCACTTACAGAGGAGACCGATGCTGAGGAGGAGTTTACTGAAGAGCCTCAGATCATGACTTCTTCCCGCGTCTCCATCCATGGTGGTCGCGTGTCTCCAGATGAGGCTCCCAAAGGTCTTTCCAGACACTCTAGCGTGCGATCTCCCAGCGTCCACTCTCTACGCTTGATTGATGTTGCCTCCCCGAAGAGTCCCGTGCGATCACGCCGAGGGTCTGTCGATGCGGCCGACCACCCTGGACGGCCAGCCAGTACTACCCGACCAAGCCCTACAGATTCTCCTATGACTGGTGATTTACAAACACCTCGAGTTGCAAGCCCAATCAGTCGAAATGGATCTGCCCTCAGCACTAGGCATCCTAGAAACAGCGCAGGAGAGTCCATCTCCGAGGTGGAAGAGAAGGAGGTTAATGGGACGACCGCCAACGAGAAGTCCACGCAGAATGATTCGGCCCCATCGACAGCAGTAGCGGCCGATCTTACTGGAGCCATGCAAGGCGTCGATGTGACCACTGCTCCACATCCGCCGCCATCTTCTGCTTCTCGTGAAGCCACTCCTCAACAGTCAGGCTTTGTGTTGGCCGCAGCTCCCAATTCTCGCAGCGTACAGGAGCCCAAGAGTTTGGCTTCAAATGAATTGCCCATCCAATCAAATGCTTCTCTCCCAGCACCCTCGAAAACACTTGGCGTAGAGAATGGAGTTCCTCCCCTCACCCCATTGAGGGAAATGATGGAAGGGGCCCAATCTACTTCAGATGAAGCCAGTTCTGTTGCTCCGAGCCAAGCGTACAGCGAGGAGTATGGCCACTCGCCATCTGCTTCTGCTTCTACCATTGCCTACGCTCAAAGAGCAACGGATCAGCAACGAATGGTTCGTGCTCAACCTCCTACTCGTGGCTCCCCTCCACAAATCTCTAGAGATGAAGCTCTACGCAGAGGAGACCCGACGTTCAAATCTCAACGATCGATTCACACATCTGGATCCGGTTCATCTGGGGCATCTCACAAAGTAAAGCCTATGCGTACCTCAGAAGAAAGCACACAGAACTCAATCAGGGAGGATAAGGGCCGAAGCTTCGAGCAGCTCATTCAGAGTGACCAAACCATCCAATATACGCTTACGCCTCAGAACATGCGCAACATTGAGGTTTGTATATCTTCATTCGAGGCAGGATTCTAGTTAACTTTTGATTCTCAGACCCCTGACTCTCCACGCCATGCTACTCCTGCTATTGTTCCGGTTAATGAGGTTCCGAGGCCCCCAACAAGTAGATCACACTCATCCTCTGCCAGCAGAGTTAATGGCCTGAATTCTCATCCTCCTGTAGATACCCCAAAGTCATCCAAGTCGGCAAAGACCTTCAAACCGGTCCCGCGGCCACCTTCCAACACCGGTGCAAGACTACGACCGAACGCTCCTCAGCCTCGCGATGCCAGAGTGGACCGGGACTCCATTGGCGACTTTGCTGATTTTATTAGAAGCACAGGCAAGTCAAATTATGCATGCAAAGGCTCATTGCTAACAAGTCACCAGGCCCTGCAGGTTCCTATGAGTCGATTAACGGTCCTCCTCGGACTGCTCCTGGACATCGTGGCACAAATGGAACAACTCGCAATGCCAGCGGCTCGGCTCCTCGTATTGCTACTCCAACTTCAGTTCCTAGGCGAGCAGAGTCGTCTGCAGGTCGAAGCAGGTTGCAAGCTCGTGATGCGGTCGTATCTCGAGGTGACAGTATCAGCGATTTGATTGACTTCGTCAGATCTGGCCCACAACTTGAGAAAGAGAACCACAGAATTCCGCGTACTGTTGCTCCATTCCGCACCACTATGGACTCGGATCAGATGTCTGGAGCCGTTGGAGGAAAGGCCATCGATGCTACTCTGCCTGACCCGCGTTACAGCCAAGCTTCAAATTCTGTTACCAGTTCTGTCACTTCACAGAGCCCATTGGTGACCAGCAGACCTCCGCCCATTCCAAAGACACAAGAATTTGGAGAGGAAGATATGATGCCAAAGCGGAAGACGAGAAGAGTCCGTGATCCTTATGCGATCGATTTCTCCGACGACGAAGAGGAATTCGAAGCGGCTGGTATCTCCAGACCTCAGGCAATCGAAGAAGAAAGTCTTGCAGACTTCCTCCGCAACGTTCCACCTCCAGAAGAGCCTACGACAAGCTCAGTCTTTGCAGATGTTCCCAGACCCGGAAGCAAGCCTATCAAGAAGAAGCCCAGCAACGGATTGATGTCAAGATTTGGTCGCAGTGGCTCTACATCGCAGTCGCCGCCGAAGCCGGCGAGCAAGTCCAATAGTCAGGCGACCCCAGCGCCGCCGGTCCAGCAGCCACTTTACACTCCGATTGCTGCTAAATACAGCACTACTCTAAACAACCCTCCTGCCTCGACCCCGAGTAATACGTATGCTTCTCAACTCGACGTGGCCCGTAACAAGGTCGCTCAGAGAAGCTACCAACCCCGCGAAGCCGTCTACTCCCCTCAAAACCGCACCAACGACCTCGCCGATTTCTTACTCCGCAGCGAGCCACCCAGCAGCGTGCAGACGCAACCGCAGACCTTCTCGCCTACCCTCCAGAAGGAGGAAGCGAGCGCCTTCCAGCGCATGTTTGGCCGGAAGAAGGTCCATTGATATCCTTGACCCTTATAATCTCATTTGAACGTTCTATATTTGGCTATATATCAAAACTATATCAAAATTTGGAGGGTATCTATCATTTACCGCATGATGAGGGTGCTTCGATTCGTCATTGGACCTACCAGGAGCGATGGAGGGGCTTTATGTTTGATTTTTGTTTCTGTCGTTTAGATACCACCACTTTACGTGTTTTATGGCAGCATGCCTTTTGATGACCGACAGCTTCTGCTTCTTGTATTAAGTAGGGATCTGGGAGACTGATAGTATACCTTCAACATTTTTGGAGAGAGAAGAGGAGAAGTGGATGAGATGACTTTTGGTGTATTTACGAAACCCTATTCCCTCGCTGATAGGACAATAAAATCTACTTGATCATAATCTGGGAATTTGCTCCATCCGTAACGATGCCCAATCTCGTATCACAAGCAAGTGCTTTGGGGTCTAGGCATCCATAGGCATCCAATCCACTGGGATCGAAGGATCTCCAGCGCCACCCGCTTACCCCACAGCTGTCCCGTGTTGGAACTAAGTGCCCAGCCCAGGCAGGCGTCCTAGAACCTCAGATACGAATACTCCTGCATTTTAACTTCTTAAGCACCCTGAACATTGAAATTCCGTTGATCAAAGAAGTCCTCGAGATGGGAGGGTGGGACTGCAATTGCGCCTTCTGCGGCGCAGCGTTCTACGTCTTCGATCCTTTCGGCGAGGAAGATGGTGGGGAGTTGGCATATGATTCGAGTCTGCTTACTGAACAAGGTGCGCTTCACAACTCTACATCTTGGGGACTGAAGCCTGGCGCTGAGCAAGCATTATTCAGATTTCGAATGGTTGAAGGATATCCGACTCATCGGATTTAATCCTAATAGCTTCACTGTGTCGAAGTAAGAGCATCTAATTTCTGTAATTGAGATTTGAGGGTCACTAACGAGGAAGCAGATGTTTCATCACTGGCCCTGCGAAGTCGGGGGAATATGTAAGTTAAGTGCCTAGGTTCATTTGGTGGGTTAGCTACTGAAGGAGTGTGATAGGGCTCGTTTAACTGCGAAAAAGGAGATGATCCGAATATTCCTCCTGTGCAACATAATGTGTGGGCAACTAATCATCCGGATGAGATCATGTTTACGGGGCAGGTCGCACATATTTACTTTAGCAATCACATATTGACACGCTTCGTCACAGGTACCCAAGCGATGACCTCGATGAGCCGAAGTGTTTCCCGTTCCATGCACCATGTCTCCAACTGCTTGCTCAGGCGTTAAGGTATCGCCTTACCGGGAAAGTCAAAGATGCTGCGCAAAAGGAAATCATTGAGAAGGATCTGCTGTATGGTGCTATGGCAAAGATTCACGAGGAATATGAACACGCTTTGAAACTGGATTATGGGGAGTTGAATGAGGCTACGAGTGAACAGTATTGGTGCAACTGGCCTGGGCAGGAGGTAAGGAACCATTGGCAGAGACTTTTCTGAAGAGTACTAATCAAAGAAGGCCTGGGTCTGCAACCCTCTCAAAAGTCCTCAGATATCGCAATTCTTCAAGGCTATGGAGAAGGACGCCAGTACGATGGTTTCTGACTCTGGTCAGATTGCCCTTGCCGAGCATCAGAGTCGCCGTAACCCAAAAATCGACAATCCCTTTCAAAAATTACCAGATGAGCTCATCTACGAGATCCTCCTCTCAGTACCTTATAATGATCTTCGAAACTTCGTGCTCTCCAACGCCACATATATCAAGCTCCCGAAAGCTTACGGCTTCTGGAAAGACAAGCTCTTCATCGATATGCCCTACCTCTGGGACTTCCCTGACCTCTCAGGGCCCCGCAACTGGTTCAAGATCTACCATGAACTAAGACGGCAGTGTCTAGCTACCTCCGCCCCGGCTGAAGAAATTGCAAATGGCCAAAGGGCTTCAATTGTAGAGCGGGACAAAACCCTGGTCTTGGGACTGGCGAACCGGAGACGGGTGTGGGATACTTGCTTCCAGCTGGCTGGGCTGTATGTCAAAGAGAAGCAGCTTTCGGAAGTCGGCTCTGGAAGCTTTGAGTCTGAGGCTGATTTGAAGATTTTGAATAATTGCGTCTCGTTGCAAATGCCGCTTGTTGCCTCGCCTGTGGGGAAGGATACCAGGTCTTTGCGGACGTTTCTTGTTCATTCATGGGATGATGTTGAAATGGAAGTTAGCTTAACGTTCTTCTTTGGAGATCGAGGAATATTGTGTGGTATTGCGATAAATGACTCGAGGATGTTTGGACATGCATCTTCTGAGGTCAATGAGACTGTCACGGTACCTCATTTATCTTGGATGCAAGGATTCGAATTCAACCTCACGAGTACGGATGATATCCGGAGAGAAGCAGTCATTGGTATCACAGGTGTCAAGGTATGTCTCTTGTATCGTCAAGGAAGTCGGAGACTGATGATGGAACAGGTCCTTCTCCAGAACGGAGAAGACATCCAAGTCGGCGATTCGGATGGAGACAAGCGCCTCATGACAGCAAGTACCGGAATGATTATCACTGGACTAATCGGCGAGAGTGCTGTAAGTGTTATCTCCTTCCACGTCATTAGTTGGGACTGACTTGCTCTCCAGAACAACATCATTCAACGTATCGGTCTCCTCCAATGCCCACGAACCCCACCTTTCACCACTCCCTCACTCTCCACCCTCGAAAAACACCTTTGGAAATCCGACATCCCACCCTGTAACCTCAGTGTTTCAGTATGCGAAACTGGATATTGGAATCCGGCTCGCTCATTCGATACGATCCCCATGTGGGCGCTTGTCTTCGGCAAAACAGAGGACGAGCTTTCTCTTGTAACAGGCTTTTCGAGTGATCCGAAGTGTCGCTCATTCAGCGTGCATTTCTCAGATGGCACAGTGAGACGGATTGGGCAACGGGATGTGGAAGATGAGATGAAGAGGTTTGAGATTGATGGGCCTGGTGGAGAGAGGGTGGCGAAGGTCGAGGTTGGGATGAATAATTTACCTAAGGGGATCAAGGTCAGTTTCAGCTCCCAACTACAGGTCAAGAAAGGGGAAAGGAATATTGATATCATGAGCTAGATTACAACCCAAAAAAACCGTTACGCATTCTTCGGCCATACGCAAAAGAACTACCACGTAATCTACGAACCTGACGAGAAGAGGTTCATCGCGGGCATTTATGCGAGTTGGGGATATAGCGAGGTAAGGAGAGAGGTATGAGTTGCGCTCTTAAATGTGTTCTGACATACTCATGAGTAACAGTGCACCACGATCTCTGTTCTATCAGCAGCTAAGAAGGAGAGGAGGGTGTCGAGATTGTGGGAACAAAGGAGAATAATGTATGGTCGCCGCCGAGACCTCCGGGCCCTAGGTCTCTTATAGCGATAGACGATTGCATTGCTGTAGCGAAGGAGGAAGAGTATGAGGAGTATCGCGAGAGACATTGGTAATGTAGATCTTGAGTAAACAAGATGTTGGTATTGGGACGTTTCTACCATTATGAACGAGCAGTATAAAGAGTGAGAAAGAAGTGCGAGTCGCATCATATTACGGGTTGAAGCGGTACACGACCCAGCGAGAGCGAGAGCGCAAGCCGTGGCAGAATGTGGAGAATGGAGAGGCAAAAAGACATACAGAAGAGGCAGAAAGGCACACACGGGGTAGGAAGATGGGATGACGAGCGGAAGAGAAAGCGAGGCATGAGTGACAGGAGATATCAGACGATTGTTGGTGAGGAGCTCGGCACGGAAGTGAGGGCCGTGGTTAGGAGGCAGAATTGGAGACACGGGGGGTAGAATGGATAGGACGATCGGTGGGGTTCTGTGAGGGTGATGTAAAGGTATGCCAGAGTCTGAAGGTGGCAGAATCTAATACCAACTCAGAACATTCGCACCGCCATACTAAAAATTCTGCTACTCCACCGCCCCGGCTCAACCAATATTCCTTTCCGGCCGACACACACCTTGATCTTGATTGATACCTATATATTTTTAAATGAGCCCCTTTTCCCAATATCGAAGAGGGACGCTGAGTCAAAATATGCATCCTGAGGTCGAGACTTATGTAGTGTAGTCGATGCTCCGGCAGACACTGCATTGTGCCAACTCGTATATCTGGGCGATTAGTAGTGTGGTCGTCACCTGAGGTCCCTAACAACATCAAGGACGGGGCGCGAAGGAAGCTGCATTGGCCCAGCCCAGAATTTTTGTAATTTCCTGCAATTTTTGTCTGGTTAAACATAGTGGTTAGTATCGTTGATGAACAAGGCTTCATTTTTGACATTTTTTCGGTGTTTTGGTGTTTTGAGATTTTGGCGGAGCAGTATTTTGAGGAAGGGATTAAGCGAGGTGGTAAAGGGAGTAAGTTGGACGGCGAAAATGGGTTGATTCAAGGCACCGTTCTGCCACCTTTAAACTCTGCCACCCGTCCCATTTAATCAGATAGCAGGCAAATCAGTGACCTCCATACGATGCGGCGTATTTTCCTGTTGTCCATGCTTCTGAAAATATCAGACACTGCTCGCTTAAAGGATCCCTCTCTCCTATATTCACCTTGATCACCTGATCCGATTTCTTCATGCAATGGATTCCGGTCAATAATTCATGTAGAGGGGTCCTATATCCATTCACTAAATGCTACCTGAACTATATGCTGGTGATGTGATCAACGCCGTCGACTCGTTACATTGTGCAAAACAAACAGGGGGGTATCTCGCAATCGTATCCAAAATCTTCTTCCTAAAACAGAACGCCCATATCGCGTACAACTCTTCTAGCCGCGACAGTAACTTTCTATCTGGCATGCAATCGTGACTTATGATAATGATGCTTGAAGTCGTAAGGGGATAAAAGTGTCGTAAGTCTTGATGGGGGGTCGTGATTGGTGTTGGAAAGAGACGGGGGATCCTGGCGAGGGTGCGGGGTGGTGAGAGACTTGGAAAGAGGGGTTTGGTGATGGGAGCTTGGGATTTGAGATTTGAGAGATATTGTGATGAAGCTCTCTGCAATTGTGATGGCCGGTGAATTGCCTTCAATTGAAGGGGGCATCCGTGATGATTCCCATTGGACCCGTAACTCGCTCGTGGGAGCGAGAAGAAGTGAGATGTAAGAATTCCGGATATCCCGAGCCCTCATCGAGGACTGGCCATTGACGACTCAATTGAAGCATGCCGTTTATGCATCAGCGGCGAATTCTGAAGCTCGGCCACAACTCCGGCCCATCCTGCTCGTTGCGGGCTGCCGGTATTCTCATTGTGGCCCATAGCTTGAGTCGTGAGCCTCCTCAACGGCGGTTTCCTCGTTATCCCCTCCGTCAAAGCATGTGGTAAACTTGGTCGTATTTGCATCCTCGGCGTGTGATGCTTCTCTGGATCCCTCGCTGGTTCAGAGGCACTCTTCGCGGCCACCAGCCCCATATACACCACCAAGAATCGCATCCGCAGCAAATCCAACCTCCTCACCCGCTCCTCTAACCTCTTTCTCTGCGTCGCCCATAATAACCTCGTACTCGAGCGTAATCGTGTCCCTCCCTCATCCACCAACATCTTATTCAAGTCCTCCCTCAAATCATCGCCACACTTCTGAATCTCCCTCAGTAGCTTCCCCATCCGCAATTTATCCTCGAGCCGCTGCACTTTCGCGACATCCTTATCATAGCTCTCATTCTCCTGTATCGAGAAATCAACAGCGTCTATGAATGTCGTGATCTCGCTCGGCGCCGCGATGTACGCCGATGTGTACGTGGTCGCGACTTGCAGGAGGACGAAGGCGCTGACGAGACAGGCGGTGAGGAGTAGCAGGATGGTGAGGAGAGGCAGGTCCGATGAATCTGCCATCTGAAAAGCGCGGAGAGAGGGAAAGGTGAGTTAGAGTGGTTTTCTTCGCATGCTCAAGGGAATTTGGAAAGCGGTGATAATTATGGTGTTTCTGGAGGCAAAAGGGAATTGGTGTAGAGTGACGATGTACAACGCAACTGCACATGCTGCATAGCATATGGTGGCCAATGAAGTCGAGATGGGCTGCAGCGACCCCTGTCATCACCTGCCAACCGCTGGGCAAGGGGTTGGGCGTGATTTAGAAATTCATTTGACTGGAGAAATATCGAAAAATGGATATTTGGATAATTGGGCAATAAGAAGAGAACAAGTTGAAGGGCCCGTTCGAGTATTGATATTGCTCTCAATATAGAAAAGAAATCTGCTCTGACGTCGCTGGCGCCGCATTCAGGGTTCTACCCCTCCATCCCGCCAAAACCGCAATGCGCCAAAACCAATATTTTGGATGACTGTTCATGGTGTTTTCTACTTCAACATACGAAAGACAGAAACACATACGAACAAAATGGAAGTCTCAGTAACCCAACCAGTTCCTCCTTCCTCTCCAATAACACAACCACAAGAAGTCCCTCCTTCAACACCACAGTCCGAATCTCTCCTCCCCCCCAACTTCCTCCACTCCTCAACCCCACCATCCCTCATAACCCAAGGCGCGGAAGCGCTCCTCTACCGCAGCGCATATCTGCTCCGTTCAATACCAAGTGCGCTCAAATATCGCCCCTCGAAACCATATCGCCATCCTATTCTAGACGCACGTTTGACGAAGCATAGGATATTGAGTGAGGCGCGCGTACTCGTCAAATGCAGAAGAGAAGGAGTGCCAGTGCCGGGCGTATATGCTCTGGACGAGGTGGGCGGATGGTTGTTAATGGAGTGGATTGAAGGCGAGGTTGTGAGGGTAAAGTTGAATGCTTGGTTAAAGGGGAGGAAGGATAGGGGGGTGAGAGAGGGGGAGAGGGATGAGGAGTTGAAGGGGTTGATGTGTAGAGTTGGGAGTGCGGTGGGGAGGATGCACGCTACGGGTGTTGTGCATGGGGATTTGACGACTAGTAATTTGATGTTGAGGCCTTGGAAGCATTCGAACGTGGTCAATGGGAATGTGAGTGGGGAAGGAGAGGAGAAGATGCTAGATGGAGAGATCATCCTGATTGATTTTGGGCTCGCGAGCCAGAGTACGCAGGATGAGGATAGGGCGGTGGATTTATATGTGCTGGAGAGAGCGTTTGGGAGCACGCATCCGAGGGCGGAGAGCCTGTTCTCAGAGGTGCTGAGTGCGTATGGGAAGAGCTTTAAAGGGGCGAATTCGGTGCTGAAGAAGTTGGAGGAGGTGAGGATGAGAGGGAGGAAGAGGAGTATGTTGGGTTGAGGAATGATAAGGAATGCATGAAGGAATTCTAGCACAGGCACGGAGACAAGGACTCAGGATGGATACGTGAACGAATTTCAGCATAGCTACGGCGTCTCGCAATGGAAAGGAAAAGTGGTACTCGATGCAAAACTCTTATCTGAGCAAAATGGAACGTGCCATTTTCGAAAGTCATTGCTTCATTTCTACCTAACCAGACGGAAGTCGATGGTTGTGAACTCCAATGCGCCGGAAAAACACCCGCTACACCAATGAACCTCTCCATATCTGAATAGGTACGTGGAATATTCGTAAGTCACTCGTGCAGCTCAGCAGCCGCGAAATAGCCTTTGTTCTCAATGACCCCACGGTCTCGAACGACTGCGGTATATTTGACCACCCATAAGGGAGTCAAATCGCCCTTCATACCTCCATCAACTCCGTGCTTCGATTCCGAGAGAACTCCAGCTCCTCGCACACCCTGGCCCAAAATTTCTCTCAGAGTTCCGCTTGGAAGAATGTCCGTGCAGTCATTGTGTGTAAGGAGCTCGATTCCCTCAAGCTTTGCGAGCTTTAGAAGCGGCGGTGGAACGTTGCAGCAGTCCTTGACGTTGACTTGATCAACCTGTGGTCGCACTTTGACTCTCGATAAGAACCTCGATAGCTTCTCGCTGCCAAACTCTGCCAAGCCCAGCTTCTTGACCAAACCCTCATTGTACATCTCCTCCAGCACTGGCCACGACTGAATCTCGTCCTCATCGTTCCCTTGAGCCGAGTTCTTCTTGTCTGCTTCCCATTCGCAGTCTCCTTCGAACGACATTCCAGGAAACGAAACGATCAAAAGATCGATACACTGGACGCCCAACTCCTTCAGAACCAGCTGCACGGCATCCTTAGTGTGTTTTCCTCTGTCCTTGACATCTGCGTCGGGCAGGTAGAACAACTTGACTGTAATATCGTATTGGCTTGGTTCCTCTGCAAGACCAGACAGTGACCAATCTATCGTGGGTATATAGTAGTCAGATCCATCCCGCGTAGTCCAAATCGAGACCTGCGGCCGGTGCATTTGCTCTTCGTCATAGCTACTTCGAGTACTGCCGTTTGTAGCGGATAAGGGAGGAGAGTAGTCTTGCTGGGCGGCGAGGAAATTGCTTCGGAGGGAATTGGTAAGCTCGAGGTTTGATCGGTCTGCCCCAGGTTTTCTGATAATGGAGGGGCCTCCGGTCATGATATTGCTGATAGAGGCGGCATTGTTAGCCAGGTACTTGTTCTAGGGAGCACCGAATTGAAGTGTCCTTACGACGTTGAAAGGATTAATCGCGTCATCTTCGCTTCAATCTTCGCCTCAGTGATGAAGACCTCGAGTAGGCTGGAAGGGTTCGGAGGAGGTGTGCAAGCTGCGGTGATTGCTCAACGTAGATTTGTAATGTGGATTTGTAGCCGGATGCCCTGGGATCAATGACGGCACCAAAGGACCACAAAAGGAAGTGGTTCAAAAGCAGCGTGTCCTGAGAAATAGTCTGATGATAAGTATTGCAATAAATGATGAACAAGTTCCTCTATTCTCAATATATAAACAAGAAAATGAATATAGATAGCATAGAATACGTCCAGCGTGTAGAAATATTTTCCGAACGCGAAGGTATCGATTCCGCCCCTCCACTCCTTCACCGAGGATCTCCCGAGCTAAAGACATTATCCCTGCCCTCCCCGCTAAGACATACCCCTGCAGAAACTCCCACAATCCATCCAGCCAACATTGAGAAAGTCGGAGCCACATCGCAACCTAAAACCTTCGACATCTGCCCAGATGGCCATCAAGTATGTTTATCATCTCCAGGGTCCAGCAATAGCACTCTGCTGACGAACTTCTAGCTATTTGATCCTGCTCTCGCGGCAGGGTAAAGTCGTACGTATTCACCGACATTCATGCCTCTCCTCTTGCATAAGAGGCTGAACCTACAGCAGCGTCTGGCAAAGTGGTTCACCACCCTGTCACCGAAGGAGAAGGCAAAGATCATTAAGGATGTCTCCCAACTCGTGCTGGCACGGCGGACGAGAATGTGTAACTTCCTCGAGTATAAGGGTTAGCCTACTGCCTCCAGTGCTGGATGTTCTATTCCTAACAGCTCTACCTAGATTCAAAGATAGTCTATCGCCGATATGCATCCCTCTTCTTCATTGCTGGATGCAATTCTACTGATAACGAACTCATCACTCTCGAGATCGTCCACCGATATGTCGAGCAGATGGATAAATACTACGGAAACGTGTGCGAGCTAGATATTGTATGAATTTCCGGAACAGATAGCCAGGCACCTGTCGTACTAACATCCACAAGATCTTCAATTTCCAAAAGGCCTATTTCATTCTGGACGAGTTACTATTGGCAGGAGAGATGCAAGAGAGCAGCAAAAAGAACGTCCTGAGAGTGATCTCGGCGCAGGATTCGATAGAGGATACTGAGGTTAGTTGAATAGTGGCATTTCATTCCAGGGGTCGCACTCGCAGTGGAGGGCAAACTTCTTCATCCCCCCTTCCCCGCATCTCAATACACTGACACATATTCCCCCAACATCAGGTCGATGAAGAGGTTACCAAAATCATGTGAAACACGAGCACTTATATATCTGTATCCTGGAGGCATTAGAGGATGGCGTCCTGGCGCTTAGGCAATCAATATCGTTTACCCACCACGTCCACATCCACGTTTTATGCTGTTCGCTCTTGCTAATCCGAGATTGCTTCATATCTTAGGCAGACGAAGGACTTATAGCCGGACTAGTAGATGTCGGTCTCCTCAGCTGAGATACCATGAAACTTTCGATTTGAAACCATTCATTGCTGGAGTTGGACTACGGCGATTGCATTAGGGGATCTGGGAATCTCGACAGCATGGATGGATACGGCGTTTATCGAGGGTCAATGAATTAATGATGAGTACCATTTTGCAAGACCTGACTGCTGTTGCTTTCGATGGGCTGATTTGATGACTTGCCTAACCGACAAAGCACCCCAAGCTGTGGAAGTACAAAATCGACACGATGAGATTAGCCGGAGTTGTGATATGGACAGTCAGTAAAGGATGATCCTCGAGATGACTGATCAAAAGCTGGCTCTTCGATTTCCTTCATGCTGTAGGTGTATCCTCGGGTGCTGACAAGACAGAGATTCCTGAAACCGTCGAAGAAAGAGCTACTCGCTGGGCAGGAATCACAGGACAAAGAGCTACCTCGAACGATTCGCCAAATGCCTCATCCCACACTCGTCAGCTCTTGTTCCGATGTTACGACATGTGTTTCTTCCGATGGAGCTGATTATGCGCGGGATGTCAAGTTACAGATATTGGTGCCCGCATTTGAGACTCGCAGCTTCGACCTCCATCCATCTGCGCTTCTCCCATGTGGAAATCTTATTCGCTGTCCTAGCTCGACAAAACTTAGCGTGGCCCAAAAAGGCTTAGCGTTGATTAATCAAGAGCGCAATCGTCTTCTCCACCTTGCCGACCAACATCATCATAAGACCTCACCCTCTCTCACCCATCCAACAACAACAACACCAACAACTAATACAACTTCGATCTTTGCGATGCCTTCTACCTGCTAGACGCGAGTCTAGCTCGAGAACACGTCTGAATCGTCCTCCGCAGCCAGCGCGAGGAAGGCTCAACACATGATTCTCAGCCTCAGCAGGACACCACCCCATTCCACCATCCAACAAATAGCGCTGCATCTCCAGTGAGACGCATCAGTTGGGTACTATCACCGGCGCGATTCGAGGGTTCAAGTTCCTGGTTATCGGTTCTTCGAGTCTGTAGAGTCCTCCGCAAGGTCGTCTTCTTCAACAGTACACTCGGGTTCAGTTTTGCCACACGCTTCTACCTCCTCGATTACGCGCATCATCCCCGCCACATCATCCAGTTCGCGTTGATAAAAACAACTCTGTTTCAGGATCTCCGCCGAATCGCAAAGATGAAGTTCTTACCTCTCCGCGACTTCGACGCCGTTACGGGTGCTCTGAATTTCGACACTCCTGATTGCCACGTCATCGGCGGCTGTGATCTCTACACAACCAAAGCCGCGGGCTCTGATAAGAAGCTCTATCGCAACATCGAAAATTCACTGGAGTCGCAATATGAGTCGCTCCTTCGGTTGTCTGCCTCGGTCTCCCCTCCTCTCGACGACGGTCTTCCAGACATGAATCTATCTCGATCAAGCCCCTTCGGCCCTTTGAGCCAAGTCTCGAGCAGACGTACGTTCGCATACCTCATTGCGACGCTCAATGCTTCCCATCCAGACTATGATTTCTCACACATCCTCAGGCCCGCGGATTTCCGAAAGGAGCGCAATCTAAAGTCTGTCATCAATACGATTGATTCGACTCTCTACAACTTGAGGCCGAATCAAGGTATTACCCTTCAAGTTCCATCATCAGCAAGATACTCCTCGTCGGCGTCTTCGAACTCTTCAGGTCCAGTTTGGGGCCCTCAGATGTGGTCCATGATAGACAAGGAGATGACTCTCAAGGAGTGCAGCGTCTACTGCTGGGCCCCTCCCGATGAACCTTTCGACGATGATGAAGGATCTATCTGGAGCTTGAACTACTTCTTCTTCAACAAGCAGAGGAAGCGTGTTGCATACATCTATGTTCGAGGAGTCCCGATTATGACTCAGAGCCCCCGGCAGCGAAACAACATGACAAAGAGAAGTGCTAGTGGATATGACTCGGGAGCAAATAAGCGTGCTAGGTATTGGTTGGGTGATCGGGCGGCTGATGTCACTAATGGACAAGATGCAGATCTGGAAGACGATGATGATGTCGACATGTGGAATAACGATGAAGTCGACCCCGATGATGTTGATTTTATCTTTGACGGAGATGACTTCTGCGACGATTACGAAGACGAAGCCGACGACGAGTCAGATGAGCAGAATTTCAAGGGCCCGGTCCGTGGTATGAGCGAAGATATTGCGGCGTCCATGGATCTTGACTAAGTCGGTCTGCGTTTCCCCTTTCACTTACGATGGCTAGGAACCTAGGAACTGCTGGCAACGGTTCTGTGAGTGTCCTGCGCCTGCATAATACCACTACGTTCTTTGTATGAGCTTTTGTATTTGACAGGGCTTGTTGTAGGATTATAGGAATAACACGAGGGGAAGCGTTGGCGTCACATCTCGGTCGGTGAGAGCGATTGGAGTATGGCGTCTTGAATGAATGGATGAGCGGATTGGAGTTAAGGGCGTTGGGTGCTCGGTTCCAGACATAATAGTACTGAGAAACACCACGAATACCATGAATGCAGACTTGATAATCGAAATTGGCACACAAAACGTGAAGCATATTGAGACGAGTGTGGACTGAATCTGACACACTTTCTAAGAGGCGATTGGCATATGGTCCAGCTAAGGACAAGTGTCGAAGGCCCTCTAGATTTGAAGGGACTGCTGCACGGGAGGGGTTAGTCATGTAGTGAATGTGTATTGATCAATTCAGGCAAATCTCCATATGCACTTCTAGCTTGCTCTGGCTTTGAAATCGCTATGCTCAATTCTGGAAGTAAGGCCCACTGCATTCTCCCTCTCATGGAGGAGTTCTCTGCAGGTGCGGGACCGGAGACTAGGGCACAAGCTTGCCCCGCCCGAGCTCGGCTTTCAAAGCTCTCAGCCCAAATTTTCTCAACATCTTCTCTTCCCCTCCAAAAGTTTCCTTTGCATGACTGCGAGGTCCTCAATTCATAGGATAGCTGTCAATTGGTCCCAAAATTCGGTGTAGACTGGTAGCACGCGCCTCCATTGCTTCTAAGTCGCACTCAATGGCGGAAACTAGTGATCGAAAAGATGTTGGAGTGCAGCTTGCTGGGGAAGGGAGTAAAGGCGTGATTGGCAATGAGGAAGTTATGCAGGATGATGTTGATGTTGATGTTGATGTTGAGAGGATTGAGAGAGTCTACAGGTACGGTAATTATCATTCAATCTCAATTTATATTCTCACAATAATTACTAGGAAAATCGACCGACGCATTATACCAGGTGAGTCGCGCCAAACGTTTTTATCTAGTTGAGTAGCTGTTGACTAGCACCAGCATTTTGGATTCTTTATTTCCTCTGCTCAGCAATCCGTTCCAATGTCGGCCTCGCACAGACCATGAATGAAGCTGCCGGACACGATCTCGAGCAAGTATTGCACCTGACTGCAAAGCAGACTTCTACGGCACTAGCGCTATTCTATGTTGCTTATGTGGTCTTCGATTTCCCCTCTAATCTCATTATGACGCGACTTAGTCCCAGAGTCTGGATGTCTAGAATCGTGCTCGCTGTTGGGATAATCGGAGCTTGTTTTGCTGCGGTCAAGGCTGCTTGGAGTCTACTGTCAGTGACCTTCTGCTTTTCAAAATATGTGTGTGTCTCTGACTCGGTATGCAGTCTCCTCCGCTTCCTCCTTGGTGTTGTGATTGCCGGTATGTGGCCGGGAATGGCCTATTATCTCACCCTTTTCTATCCACCTTCTCGAACAGGAAAGCGGATCGGTCAATATTTCACAGCTGCTCAAGTCTCTGCAGCTGTGGTTGGTCTTGTCTCCGCAGGCTTCCAAAAGATGGACGGCCTAGGTGGTCTTGTTGGTTTTCAATGGATGTTCCTGCTCTACGGGCTATGTGCCGTCATCTTAGGCTTCGTACTTCTCTGGTGGCTCCCGGACAGACCCTTGCCCCCTGGCGAGGAGAGAGCCAGGAAAGGGCTCATGAGATGGCTTCCTGCAACCCCACCAGTTCTTACAGGTGAAGATGCAGAGATACATTACCATGATCTGATGAGAGTCTATCATCCACGTCCGTGGAATCTGAAGGACCTTTGGCAGGTCTTGATTGACTGGCGCCTGTGGCCTTTGGTTCTTATGTACTTTGGAGTCGTTGGTGTGGGTATCGGCACCCAGTTGTACGGAACAGTGATCATCTCTGGCATCAACCCAAATTTCTCTGACATTACCTTGAGCTTGTTGTTTGCACCTATCTGGGTGGTAAGTCCTCCACTCCTTCGATTTACGGCCCGTGACTAATTCTATAGATGGATCTCATTGCAATCCTGCTCGTGACCCCTATCTCCGATCGTTTCCACCACCATCGCGCCATCTTTTTCTCCGCAGCCGTCTGCATCCAAATCGCCGGTCTCCTCACCACCACCTTCGCTCCGCACTCCCAGCCCTGGGCTCGCTACGGCGGTCTCCTCATGGTAGGCTTTGGTCTCGGGCCCACAGTCCCGATCTGCATGACCTGGACGAACGAGATTTTCCAACGCCGTCACGGCGAAGTTGGTGTTGCTGCGGCCTCAGCGCTCGTGTCTGGTCTCGGGAACTTGGGCAGCATCATGACGACGTATGCGCTGTATACGGGATGGTCGGCTGATGCAGTGAAAGGCCCGCATCAGTATCGGAAGAGCAATCTTACCATGATCGGGATTTTGTGTCTGAGTATCTTGAGTAGTGTGGTTATGACTGGGTTGCTTAAGGTCGTGGGTAACAATCCGAGTAATAAGATTCTAAGTAGTGGCAGCTCGGCTACTGAGAGCGCGAACGAGTTTCAGGATGGTGCTGCGAGGCGAGAGCTTCAGCAGAGGGGGTTTGGGAGGATGTGGTGGAGCAAATAGGCTCCTTTTCAGTTCCCCGAGGTGAGAACGAGGGAGTGAGAAGAAGATGGCGGGAGAATTTCAAAAAAGGAGGAATCTTCAACAGAGTGACGTGCTGCATGCTGCAAGGGGACGAGTCTCTTTTGTCTCAGATGGTTGGTGTGCGGGAAGCTCAACCTTCTATTTGTTTTGAGCTTGCTTTTGATTGTTGCATTCTGTTTTCAGCGAAGATACCCATTGAGCGTTTGTGTATGCTATCATTCGGGGCCCCGGCCCCGGCAGCTAAAATGCTACGCGCTATAGCTGGGAAGGCGTACTGGACCGAGGCGGTTACTCTCAACAATGCTTTGAACGCTATTGAGGTGTGCCGTCTCGTGGGCTTTGATTTAGTTTAGTGGTTAGATTCAATATATAAAGATCTAGCCCGAATGTGGAATTGAGTGACAGGTGGCAGTTTGTGACGCTGTGAGATGTGCTGCGGTATGTGGTGGAGAGAATCTGTGCTTTGTTTGATCCTTTCCTGGTCTCACTGATTCGACTGATGTCTGAACGGGAAAGAATATCAGGCAGAGAGGGGGAAAGCTTATAGATTAGTAGGGTATGGGAGTGAGCATGCTAATATGCCACTGTACACAGGACTCTATCTCAAGAGAGCTTTTCTGGGTCCTTAGATCTTTGTTCACAATCTTTTGCAGGTAGGGTCAATCTCGGCAGGTGATTCTCTAGTACGCGAAATTGTTCAGAGGCGGTACAGCGGCTTCCAAGTATACAAGCCTCGGCTCGAGATAAAAGTAGCGATCGAGTTTGATCCAATTCAAAGATACTCATTATTTCGAGAACTCAACAAGCATGAATGGGCTGAAAGGGGGAAATCTCGGCTGCTGACTCATCCTCGCTTCGCGTTCAACTATTTTCAACGTCGCGTCGCTCTTTCCTCAAGCATTATTCTTGGCGTGCCTCGATCAATCTTTACATGAGACAATAGTCAATTGTTATGAGCGACATTCTTGTTGTTTTTGACGCACGCTGTGTCTGGCTCGAGGGCACTTACTGCCTTCTTAGCTACCAAATTCCTGCACGCGCTTGATCCACGCGTCCGAATGCGATGGCAACTTCGGTCTCGCATTCCAAGGTAACAAGTTTTGGAAAAAGGCTTCTCGTTTACTCTTTGACGATTTTATCTGGTAAAAGTGTAGTCGTCGTTCTCTGGAGCTCGTGCGGCTCCATGAGTTGCTTACTCATAGACTTGCACCCATGGCAAGAGATCTTCAGCATGTCTGTTGTTTGTTTCCGTAGTATGGAATCAGACAGCTTGCTCTGGTCTGGGCCATGTAGTAGCATGATTCAGGTCACAAATTAGATGATTGAATGCTCAATGGCAATCGTGTCGCTCTTTTCCCCTCGGTCCGTTGCGCATTTGGGGGATCTGAGGACTGCTCTCATCCCAGAAAAGCCGGCAAGGATTTCCCGAAATCTTTGCATATGAATTTCTCTGCTGTTATAGAATTGAAATCCTTCTTGACTTAAACTTGTTTTACGGTATCTGCACGACGCTTTATCACTTGCTTCCTTGAATCGGTCTTGCTAGAGCAGAATGCTTAGGTTACCCGAAATCATATTATGGTATTAAACGCTGCCAGTAATATCCCATAATCTGTAGCCTTTGCTCTTGCAAGCTGCAACATTTTAATTGAGAGATGGTTCCATGCTCTTCTAGAATGCACTTGAGCTATGCGTCTATTCAACATGACTTTGCTCTAAAATCCTAGATCAAGAACCCAGATCAGTGAAGTCATGAAGTTACTCCTTTGACTGCAAACAAGCTGGCTTTGTCTTGGGCCAATGCCACCCGAGTTGAGAAGCAGTCTGTTTGTATGCCAGGTGCTCAGCATTCTTAAAACGCTCAGATGTCATATGATTCCCCGTGAGCAATGGCCACACCTCTCTGAACCTGACAACTTTCCTCTTGTATTCTGAAAGAATGGTTCAGCGTGCCGTTCAAATTGCGTGAGAGAGCTCCGCTTCCTTAGAATTTGTCCGAAGGAAAAGATCATTTAACTATGGGCAATAGTCGAAATCAGAATTAGGATACTTTTTAATTGATATGATCATTACTCTGCCTTCTTCCACAATCCAATCCAAGTATGTATACATTCGCTTGAGTCCGAGTAAAGCGCCGTTGCTTTAGGAACAAATGAGACGACGAGAACATCTCTATGGACAAAAAGCAACGTCATGTTCGCCATAAACTGGCGCCTTGGCTCTGCCCAGGAGCTTTGATAAGTC
Source organism: Cairneyella variabilis (assembly GCA_001625345.1). Classification (NCBI taxonomy): domain Eukaryota; kingdom Fungi; phylum Ascomycota; class Leotiomycetes; order Helotiales; genus Cairneyella; species Cairneyella variabilis. The sequence goes on along the minus strand of AYLM01001392.1, from coordinate 41,839 downwards.
TCGATTAAGTAACAACATATCTCTACTGATTTTATCGAGATGCAGTATGCACCATATCCCGCAGCTCAGTTTATCACGGTCCCTAGTGGGGATCAACTCAAACCCACTCATTATATTGAATTGCAACCTTACTTCACCTTTTCTCGAAGACTCGAAGCTTCTCAGTTAGAAGTCTAACAGGCAGAATCTCTCGAGACACAACCTGACCAAGGATCAATTGCCATCTCGCCGCCTCAGTCTCCTCCTCGGAGGCAAATATATCTACTGTAATAAGAAACCGCCCTCGCTTGCAGTTGTACAAAACCACACAACCTCTTCCTCCTCTTTCCTTCAACCCACAAATCTTCTCTTCCCTTTCGAATCACACACACACACCTCATTTCAACCTCTACTTTGCCACAGATCTTGAGGTCTACAGTCTTCTCGTCTGTAGAGCCGAGATCAATCATCAGCACATTCCTAGGTAAGCCTTCAGTTTTGGAAATCCCCACAATCTGTTTCCCTCCTTCCCGAGATACCTAAGACTTTTCGGTCTTCTTGCACTTCGTTATTTGCCTTGGGCTTTAAAGCTTCTCAAGCCAAGCTTGGGATCCGGTAGAGTCTTCATCGCCACTCCAAGGCAAGCTCCCTTTCAGTCACCAATCATCAACTCTACAGTCTCCTCTCCGTACAAATTCAATTCTGCGGCCCTTCTGTTAGGCCTCTAATCTGATAGCATTAAAGCTGGAGTGAATTGGCCATCTCTATCTCAGCTAGACCGCTCAGCCGCTGTGGGCGTTTAAAACCCCACTATCTCTTTCCTCTTCTTCCCTCGTCTTCCACACAACCTCAACTCCTCAACTCCTCAACTCCTCAACTCCTCAACTCCTCAACTCTTCTTCAACCTCTTCCCTAGCCTTCTTTTGTCCACTCTACACAATACCATTCCTTGTCTTCGACTAATCCAAGTCGCAGGCCACAAACCGTACTGTCTTTGTCTCAATTCGAATTTGCATGTTGTCTCCCGTGAACTTACTCTGCGCACTTGTTGAAGTCTGATCACAATGCATCAACTTCACTTGTTCGCAGTCTTGTTGCTTTTCGGCTTAGTGCCGCTAGTGCTTGACTCTCCTTTCATCTCGACAATCGAGGTTACTACGCTTATCACGATTGCTTCTTGTCATTCTACTGTCAAGAATTGTTTTGATAGCAGCCATGTGCTTTCGGTTTCACCTTCGGTCCCACCTGTCCCTCCAGTCTATGTACCGCACCTCCTTATCCACCGAACTCGGCAATCCGAGTTCTGTTGGCGGTGGTAGAAGCCCTACCCAATCAACTTCGATTTTGGCTCCCCCGTCATCAACAATCTCGAGTGAGGCGGCTTCGGTTGCAGTTTCTAGCTCCAGCAGCTCCCCTCTAGGTCTCCCAGACAATATTAGCCCGCCACGAGGCACTTCAACTGTCAACTCAGTCAGCCCGGTCGGTACTTTCAGTGTCTTTGCTCCGGGTCCTCCGGATCGAGCTCACCGCACACTTCGTCTTCGCAATCATCGTCACTGCCATTTCTCCAGTCGGTCCAAGTTCTAGTCATAGCACTGGAACTGTTCCCGGTTCTCACACATCGAGTACTCATTTGGCTTGCCTTCATCGCCAGCTACCATCTCACCTATGATATCTGGAACTTCCGGCCAAAATTTGATGCCAACTGGTGCATCTGAACCTGTTTCTGGAACCCACACATCCAGTGTTCAACTCGGCTCACCATCGCCTCCACCCACGCGCATGTCTGAAACTTCAACTCCCAATCCTGCACCGTCAGGTACATTCAATGTACAACATACGTCTAGTTCCCGGCTTGGCTCGCCTTCATCACCTCCGGCTGGAACCCCACTAGTCAGTACGGGGAGATCTAGCCATACTCATGTAAAATCCAGTACTTCAGTGGTACTTGTTTTCGCTCTTACACGTTTAGCTCTCAGAAATCAGGGCTTTCGGGGTAACCAGTTCAGATTTCGCCAGCCTAGACGGCAGCTTCTCGCCCTGGCACATTAACACACAGTACTTCGGGTATTTCCGCACCGGGCTTTTCTTCGACCAGCTCGCGGGGAGTTGCGATTTCATCACAGTCAGGCCATGTCTTTCCCACTGAGACTGGAAGTCCTGCCAATACACCACTGCCGGTTTTCACATTTACATCCATATTGACAAAGCCAGGTGGATCTGTCGTCACAACTGATTGTGGTCACTCCATCACAAACTGGCCATATGTTAAGTACCTCGTCTGGAGGTTCTAGTCATGGCTCGTTACCGCCGTTGCCAGTTTTCTCTTTTACCTCTGTGTTGACCAAGGCAGCTGGATCTGTTGTCACAACAGTGATTGTGGCTACTACTCCATCACAAACCAGCCATGCGTCAAATACCTCTTCTGGAGGTCCTATCCATAGCCCAGAGCCAGCTGTTTCCTTTACGTCTATATTTACGAAAGCCGGCGGATCGATCGTTACGACTGTCATTGAGGGTAAACCTGTGTTACCTTCGTCAACGCGTGTTCCCGTTTTGTTCCCTCCGTCTTCGTCCAAATCGGTCTTCACAAATGCCAGAGGATCGGTCTTCACGACGTTCATTCAAGTTACTCTCGCAAATCTTGGAGCTACTATCACCGGTGGGCTTCCCATAGTCACTCCACCTCCTCAAAGGACCTCGACCGGTGAACTTCCACCACTTCCAGCAACTACAGCATCACCTGTGACAGCAGATTGTTTCCCTGGGTAAACCAACTGGCCGTTTGCGAGTGGCCACTTTTATCCTCGGTCACAGCAACTTGGGCAACAGCTTTGAATCCACTTCCTGCTTGCCTGTTGCCGCTCATACCACCGGATGTACGGAGTGGACTTAGTCCATTATGTTCAGGAACTCCTTTGATCGACTCTATTTTCACAGCCACACCACCAGCAACTTGTACTCCGTTCCTAACATGTCTGACCGAATGGCTTTATCCGAATATTGCACACCAGAGCCTTTCTGCTTGCTTACCCTTATACCTCAGGCTAGCTTTAGTACGACAGTGACTGCAGCACCAACCTCAGAGCAGTCTATCGCTGGAGTTACTGCCAACGAAATGCTCGTGGCGACGGATAGCAAAGGACAGACTACTGTTGTGCCAGTCATCTATGTCCTCGGCGATAGCGGACGTAAAGGTTATGGCGTTATATTTTGGGGAGTCATTCCACCAGTTGTAGTTGGTGGCAGCATAGCTGTCTGGGGGTTGTGGAAGCTACCAAAGCTACCTGGCTTCCCCGAATTGCTATCATTCTCTTTCCCGGTCAGTGACCATCATTCTAATTCCACTTACGCAGCTAACTTGACGTAATTCCTCAGTGCATCTTCTTCTGCCACAAGGGTCCTAAGGGAGGTCTAACAGCACCGCCCGGCCCACCTGTTAACGAGCCAGAACCAAACGACATCCCAGACGGCAACGAGCCCAGCACTTCGAAGACGACTTCAACTTCGAGTTCCACTTGCAAGACTGAGACGGCATCTTTTTGCTCTGTCATCTCTACAATCAGTGTTTCCGGCACCAAAATCTCAACGATGACTTCCACATCCTGCGAAAAGAAGGTTGAGTGCTCAGTCCCTGGATCAACGATGACCACGGCAACATTGACCACTGCGTCTGAGACTGCGACTGGAACTTCATTGATGCAAATCGTGATGCCAGTCAAGCTGTTTTGGAGGCTTTTAATGAACGTTTGAAGAATGAAACTGATCCAAAATACTTCTATTGCGCGCAGTATGATCCTGTTACTCAGGAAATTTACCACTGGTCTGCGAGACTGACCCCCGAACAAGCCAACGAGTATCGAAAGGATCCCGCGGTAGGCAATTTCTCATCATCTCTCAGATCAGTGTCTAATACCTTTAGGTTTGGGCGGTCACTGCCGCCACGGAAATCAAGAATGCCTATGTGACCGAGGCTGTTTTTGAGACTAGTCGCCTCATCAGCAACCGGGGTGGCATTTCGAAGAAAAGCGAGCTCTTGGAGAAGTGATGCAGTAGTCCGACGCCCAAGTCGACATGATGGTCTTTTCACAGCCTAACGGTGCTCAACTTGCAGATTGTACAAGTTATGCATATCGAGCGGAGCGCAACAGCGTGACAAGGACCAGTACCGTTCGGGTATGAATTATTGATACTGGTGCTGATATTGACTCCCGTGTGAGTTTAATTTTTCATTCCCTAGAAGAGTTTTGAGAATACGAATACTGACTGAAGCAGACTTATGGCGAGTATGTAATCGAGATGGGTCAGCCGTAGTGGCGCAGGGCTGGAAACGAAATTGAGGCTGGAACGCTTGGCAATGTGTGGCATGACAACGAGCCTGGTGATGAGGGTTACCATGGAACTGTAAGTTTTGACAGAAAGATTTCTTTCAGCCATTACAAAACCACAGATTATGAAAGTTCTAGATCGCAAAGAGTTCAAGGATTATGAAGTTGTCTTGATCTTGAACGCTTCTGGCCTGGAACTTCTCCAAATCTTGAATTCTTCTTGATCTTGGAAATTTTCCGTTTAGCAACCCCTTTTCGTTTCCAATTTCCGGGTTGTAGCTAATTCATATTTCAGGGAATGATGTCAAAAGCTGTCAGAGCACGTTATAGCCTGTCCAAGAACGCGGCTCTTACTATTATGCGAGTCCCAGTAATTCCAAATGAAGGTCCACTCGGCCCGCAATTGGCTCGCGCAGCAGTTAAAGATGCTGTGAGCAGTGTCCTCGCTGAGCTTCAGCCCCAAAGACGAAACAACCCGGCCGGATTTGATCCCACATTAATTATCATCAATTTGTCATTCTCGATAGAACCAAGCGGACGATCAACCACAACAGATTTTACACCAGGAGATGGAGACCACGCCATATACAGAGACCTCGCAGCAATCAGCGTTATGGGTGTTACCCTTGTTACAGGTTCAGGCATTTTTAGAGATGTGGTAAGTTTAAAACAAGAGTGTTGATATCCTTAAGAGTCACGCTAACAAGTCTCCTATCAAGCATGGAGCTATCATCAATTCCTTCCCGACAATTTGGAACAAAGATGAGCTCGGAGATATCCCCATCGTTGTAGTCGATGCCGTTGACAATCTTGAGAATATCTGAGGCGATACCTAAGACGTGAAAACTCCCACTTGGAAAGACCATGGTGTGACAGTTTATGCACTAGGTGTTCAGGTCAAGATGTCAGTCGATTCGAAAGAGGAGGAGCCGAGGGATGGGACATCTATTGGTGAGTATTATTTGAAGAATTTGCTAATCGATTTCTATTCAGCTGCAGCATCGGTCGCTGGTATGTTTGCCAATCTCCTTGCAAATGCGGACCATCACGCGAATATTTAAGCGATTGCCAATACAATACGTGTCTACTCTCGGAAAGACACAAGCAAGTTACTAGCCTGTAGTCGTGAAGAAATACCTCCAGCAATTGTTTTACCCTCGGCAACAGTGTGGCGTCAGCGTGGTTTACAGCGATGAGATGCCCCTGGATGAGGACTATCAGCCTGTATGCGATTTGCCCGTCAATGGGAAGAGACAAGCTGGAGACTCGTGCAATCCTCCTGAATCATCATCAGCGTCCATATCTCAAGCTCGATCTGCCAGCTCCTCATCGACTCGATCTTCCAACTCATGTATTAGACAGCGTACTTTGTTGCGACTTCCGCAACTTTAGTACCAAGCAATCGGCGAAAGAAACGACTAGAAAAGGTAACCGAAATGAAAGCAATGAATTGAAAAGCAAGGACTTTGAAATTGAGTGATACCAAGTAAATCCGGAGCTGTAGTATGCTCAATTGCGAGATCCCTGTTCTGACATTGAGGCGCACCCAAAGTTGGATGCTTGATATTGTTTTAAATAACCCTTTATCACATGGTTGTGAATGAAGATACTGGATGTTTTTGTGACGTTGACCATCATTGGGGCTTGAGGAGTCTTCGGAAAGTATTTGATGCCTGGTTTGAGTACATTCTGCAATTCAGATGTCTAACATGGTTCAAATTTCCTCAGCTCAATCCATTTCAAAATTTGTATTCCTGCTACAAACCATCTCCCTGCATTAGAGACTTCCCAGGACCCAAAACCCTATCTTTATTTCGACCCTACTGCCCCAAATTCGAAGTCAGACGCGTTGAGAATAAGCTCGACAAGAGCTCGTTGCAGGGCCAGCATATACGCAAGCGCCCTTGCATTGAGAAGAAGCAAATGGCCACAAGTGACATACGAGAGCCAGAGTTTAGAGAGAGCAATTTGAGACTTTGCATGAGATTACAAGTTTTGGTGCAAGAAGTTCGAGAACCTAAATTCCTGGCATATAGTCTGTACCAGAGTCGATTTCGTTGCGTACTCGGTAATGGACGCTGGAGATGACTTCTCCGCTTCGAGCCTTGCCAGCTGGCAGGCTCCTGCGGAGCGCAAAAGCCCGTCCAAGAGAGGGAGACCTATGCGCTATGATACAGGGCAGTTGGGAGAAATAGCTTTGTCGACACTGTTATCTAGTACTTACATCAACGAAGCAAAAACTTGCACAGCAGATATGATGAATTTTTCTTCTGTGCAAAGGCGCGGCTGACTTTGCTCAGCATTCGTGGGGAGCCACTTATGTGGCGGTGGCATGAGCAAAAGATTCACGAGACAAGAATGTGCGCGACTTTTCGCCGATGTGACTTGGTAGAATTAAGAACAATGGCCTACAGCAACCAACATGAAACAAAAGTTTGAGCTCCACTTCAAAAAAGGATAATGTCGGTGAACATTATGACTATGCTATTCTACATGACTATCGAAGTCGACTTCAAACAGGACAGGAACACTCGCTCTAGCCACTGAGATGCGGTTGAGATGATATGCCCATGTCTCATTCCACCAACCGCCGGCGTCCAGAAATGTTCCAGCAACAATCCAAATGTCTCGACCACGGAAGATAATATTGACGAAGTAACTCAATTCCTATTTTGATGACCATCAGATTAGCATGATCTTTTGCAAGAACAATGAACATGATGTGCGTGTGAAGAAGCTTGTTCAGACATCCAAGGAAGAATTGGCCCTCATCTATCCCGAAATAGGTTCTATGTTGGGACTCGAGTGAAAACTGCGAATGTGGTATGTGTTTCATCATAAAAACTTCGAAAGAATGACATGTAGGATAATTAATGACTGACCTTGTGTGGAGAGAGGGAAGGTAGATGACGCCTAGATGTTAGTCCAAGGGGAAGGTAGAGCAAAAATGGCTGGCGGCAGGATGCTCGAACGGAAGACAAGAAGTCGTCGCAGATTCAGAGCAGAGTACGGAGTATGTGCATATCAATCTTAAGTATCATCGCGCATGGTGTTGCGGCTCGGGTCTGGGTTGGAGCATTGAAGGACCTAGATATTATTTGTAAGTCAGCAAGAGCTCGAAGATAAGTTTCAGGGCGACACAGAATTATGATCTTGACTCAGACAACATGTACTGGCAAGTAACAAGCCTCCCACGTATGAGAAGCCCGAACAGCATAGACTTCATCATTGGCGATTAAGTTGGGAAAAGAAGTTATTTGTGAATTGTCATCATAGAGATCGGGGAGATGAATGAGAATAGAAAACAGAGATATACCATCGTTACTATTGGTGATACCAGGGAGAATCTAGTCTGTGGTAATTGTCCTCCTTGGGCTGTGGTGTTGTGTTGGAAAGGCAGAAAGATGTGAAGCTGGGAAATGTCGAGGAAAAATGTCGAAGTTCGCAGCTCAAGAAAAGAGTTATGTAGCGGGTGGGACCGACACTACTCCGAAACCGACCATAGCGCAAAAATCACATGACTCCGACTCTCGGCCAGGCACGACTTTTAAGACACCATGAAGCAGTGCTGTACCGAACCACAATATATGGATTGCTCTTTGACTTTGAGAATCAGGATGTGGATGGCAGGTTTTATCACTTCGGTTCCAAGGTGCGGCCGCCTTTCTGGCGGATTAAGTTACGTTGAGCTGGTGGCACTTACGGAGTTCAGAGGCACCGCTTTCACTGCATTTCATCGTCTCACTTTCAAATAGAAAACGGAACAGAAAAAGGCACGGGAGCAATCAGCTTGGCGTGATGGGCAACTTTTGTTCGCTCCTCTCTTAGATACTATCTTCTGCCACAAGGAACTTTTTGCCATCTCTCCTCAACTCCTTCGCCAAGCCGAACAGAAGACCAAAGGCTCCTGCGTAGGTCTTTCCAGGCACGGGTATAGCATCTCCTAAGCAAATACGCCCCACCAATTGAGGAAATGGCGCCTCCTTCCAAACAATGACCCATTCCAAAACAAACATATGATACATGATTATGTCCAAGCTCCTTTCGCACAGTCTTCACATCAAATAGCCAGCCAGCCTCCTTCCAGATGATGATGATGATGATGATGATGATGGGTTGGGAAAAGCCAAATATGTCGCCCTCATCAATCATAGACAATAAACATAAATCCCAAGATTCGCATACGCCACGCTGATTTGATATGAGGTGATGATCGTTTGAAACATGAGATGAGATACAGGCTGATGGGAGAGTTGTCGCGGATCACGGCCCTTCCGCAGCGTAAGAGAGAAGGGAAACGTGTCAAGTCGAACGTGTCTAGACGTCCCAACATAGCGTAGCCGTCATCCCATCGACGCCTGCTTTGCCGAAGAACTGTTATTCAATGAGGATCGCTCTCGAACGAAGATGTTCTTCCGATAACAAGGTCTCTCACGGCGGATTTCCTTTCTGCCTCTTGCCTACTCTCGGACTAGCTTTCACGGTAGACTTTGCCTGTGTCCCGTTTACTTGACCCTCCTCTTCACCCTTCACACTTGGACGCCTCCGCTTATTGCTCGCATTCGGACTTGTATTGGCACTTGGTCCACTGGAGCTTGTTCCATGCTGACTCTGCTGAAGCTGCATACCAGGAGCCTGTGCTGGACTGCCGCTAATATGTGGTGAGCCATCAGGGAGTCCTGGATGTGTCAAGGCTGGCGAGGCACCAACAGGGAAGCCACCCATGCCAGGCGTTCGAGGTCCTGAAGGATTCTGCTGAGCGTTCTGGTTGTTTGCGCCATTTGCGGCGACAGTAGCGACGTATTGGTCAAGAGCTGCGTAAGGCGCCAATGAGGAATGTTGGTGAGAGTAACCGAAAAGAGGATTCATCTGGCCCATGACCTCGGCAAACTAGAACATGTCAGATGAGAATCACGGAAGGCGAATGTGGCTGGACTTACCTCAAGGAACTGAAACACGGAGGGAGTTATCCCCATGTTTGGTTTTACCTTCGATGCTGGTAGGTTTATCTCAGGTGGCGGCTGGGCAGGTGACTTTATTGCTTTCGCCTTCTTCTTGTTCATCTCGGGGGACTGCTTTCCCTCCGGTGGAGAGTTCAGTTGACGCCATTCTTTTTGCCATTCATGCAAAGGTCTTGCACCCTCGATGATTCTCGTCCGAGGCAGATACTCCTCATGGCTGCTTGTGACAAATTCGAGAAGTTCGATCTTCTGGTCAGCATCAAAATGTGCCTTAAGCGTGCCGGATGCAATCAACTAGGTTTATGAGCACAAATAATCTTTGATCTTTGCAGGTTCCACAAAACTTACCTGGGACCCATTGTCAAACCAATACACAAAGCTCGACTTGGTACTTTCAATGTAGTGACCATTGTGAGGTAATTCTTTCTCCGTTCCCTTTTCCATGATCATCTGCATATTTTTGACCCCGCTTTCAAAATGGGTGTGAAAGTACCTCGCCAGAGCGGGAAACGTAATCTCATACTGTTTGTTGGAAGTTTCATCCACAATCCAAACCGAGTGCCGCAGTACTCCCTTTGGCGAAAAGAATCGCTCAACAAAGCTCGACCAATAGTTCAGGTCATCCCTTTGCTTCAAGCCCTGTGCAGCTAGCCGTGGAGTGCCGTTCTCCATGTACTTCTGCAGCGGTTTTGAACTTACTCCAAAATTGCTCAAGTTGTCGGCAAATGATAATAGTTTCATAATGCATTGACCTTTTAGCTTTTCTCCTTGCCTCTGCTGTTGCTGTAACATAGCTGCGGCTGCGACCGCCTGCTGTTGCTGCATTCCTGGTGGCGGCTGCTGCTGACCTTGTTGAGGTTGCTGAGCTCCAGCTTGAGCACTTGGCTGTGCTTGCTGGGGTTGCGGCTGAGCTTGCGGTTGTCCCTGGTTCTGCTGAGAAGCGGCATTTGCGTGAGCTTGCTGTTGCTGGTGGGCTTGTGCCTGTTGCATCATAGCCGTCTGGGCTTGCATATTTTGGAGTTGTTGAGGATTCATTTGGTTGGGTTGGCCCTGGTTGCTGTTCCCGGCTTGGGCCTGAGCATTCACTTGTTGCAAAGCCATTTGCTGAGCAACCATCATCTGCTGTTGATGCTGGACATGTTAGTATATCTTGCAATAGAGCGGAAGGACCAAAACATTTGAATCTGAAGGAGATCGCCTACCTGTTGATGCGCTTGAGCCTGAGCTTGTTGCTGCTGTTGCAATTCAGCTTGTTGTTGTTGCGCTTGAAGATGCTGGGGTAGATTGACAGGCCGCATAGGAGCCCCTCCTCGCATCGCCTGAAATTGAGCCTGTGTCATATTCATCCCATTCGGCATGCCAACACCAACTGGTATTCCACTATACTGCTGAGCCAATAGAGCTTGCCGCTGTCGTTGTTGGTGTATTATTTGCTGCTGCTGCATCTGCTGAAGTTGGGGATTGTTGGCAACTATAATTAGATCTCGTAAGCATTCGGCCCGTAAAGTTAAGAATGATATGAGCCGCAAAAGATACGGCGTATCCGCAATAGAACAGTGAATACTTACACATCGCTTGCTGCTGCTGGAAGATTTGCGCTTGCTGCTGTCCTGGATTCAGATGTTGTAACGCATGTGCGTTTGGCGCGCCAGCTCCTGGTGGCATCCCACCCATCATAGGTCCTCCTTGGGTGACTTGTGGCCCTGGACCAGAGACTCCCATATGCATTTGCTGAGGCATGCCCGGCCCAGGTTGGCCCTGACCGGGATTATGGGGTACTTGCATCGGATGGCCTGGGGCCATACCCGGATGTGGCATTCCTCCTGGATGTGGTGAGTAGGCTTGGGCCAGACTCGTCATCATGTTGTTGAATATCGACTATCCACGAGGTGGAAATCGAAGTACACCAACTTTGCACTTGACATGCGCCTCGGAGTCCTGAGTCCACCTCCACCAGCTTCTCGATCGACTATACCTCCAGCGCGCTCACAACCCCCGAGCAGTGTTCTGCCACTGCGTATGGCGCCAATTGCAGCCGCAACGACTCTTTCTACTATCGTGAGAGGCGGGCGAGAGCGGTAGTCGCGGTCGGATAATGATAAAATCGTGAAGATTGAAAAAAGGCAGGAAGAGGATTCTGCTCGGCCGTCAAGAAAGTTCGATTTCGTCCCGTATGCTCGTGAAAGGAAGATTGTGCAACTAGGCCGAAGCAGTCACGAAAGGTGCGTTCGGCAGGAGGTGTTGTCGCAAAAAGTCCGAACGAACTGTAATCAGGACCACGACGGCAAAAATGATTACAGGTGTTTTCCTTGCCACGCGCGCACTCACAACCCTCGATCCGAAACCGTAATCGTGGTTGTCTCTCGTGCGGGACGATTCCCAAGAATCCTTGAGGCGTAGTCGAGGTGAGCCCTTGTCACGATGCAAGAGTCGGGCTGTTGCAACATGAAGGAGAAACAAAAGACTGGCGCCAACCAAGCCGGGGATGAGCGAAGTAGCACAGCAATTTCGAACAGAGTAACTGAAGTGCCAATTGCTTGAGCTGCAGGCTCCAGAAGCAAGAGCGAAAGGGCGCAAATGAGGGAGAATTGATTATGTCCGGTCGTGGAGTTCGATACTGCTGAGTACACTGTACAGTAGAGCACGATGCACGTAGGTCTGGGTCTTTGGCTTGGGGATGGGATCCTCTCTCCACGCCGTCGGACGGGAACGCTGTGGCCTCAGGTGAGAAAAAAAGAGGGAGGCTGAGATCATGTGTCAGCACACGTCATGTGATCATATCTCTGACAAAAGCGGCACCAAAGTGGGTATATGTTTATATATTCAGGATCTCATACTTGTTCTTTTCGAAGATCCTCATGCGATTGTAGAATTTTGAATCTCCATTTCTGTACTCTCAACATCTGTGAGTTCTTCGATATGTTAAGTTTCAAAAATCGAATTTTGAAGTAAGCTTCTTCTATTCGGTGCCGCTTTTCCGGCTGGATGAGGGGGTCTTCTGACCTTGGTGAACAACACAGCTTTTAAGTCCTTTTTACTGCAGAGGTATTATGGGTCTGGAAAGGTAGATAAAATATGGTCTCAAGGTTTGTTGAGGGATTACTGATTGTCTCCTTGTGGGATTTCCCTCAGGCCAATGGCCTTGGCCGCTGCACGTGCCCCTCGCAATTCATCCCGATCAGGTAACACAGAGGGTCGACGACGGCTGTACTGAGACTTGAAAATCTCAGTGGCCAAATATTTTATACTGTAATCAGGGTCCATTTCCGTGTGCGAGATCTTCATCCGATATGGAGCTCGCTATGACACTGCAGCCCTCGATATTGCTCGAGAAGTTTCTAACTTTCTAAAGCTTACCTTGCAAATGTGTGTTATATACTTCTCTAGATAGACAAACCAAGAAACCCATTTCAGGGACGATATGTCGGCGTCTCGCATCATTCCAGTTCTAGTTTATTTAGATAGTCAAGGGAAAGGCGGCCAAAGGGGATCAAGCCAAGAGCAAAAACGTCTCATCGAGAAGCAAAGTTGGGAGAAGGACAAGACTAAGCCGTGATCGCTAGATCCCATGCATATCCATACATTGCAGAAATGTGAGTTGAGAGATTTAGGACTCAGTCTGTCATGGTACAGGCCAGGTTTCCCTTGAATTTCAGTTGACATACACAGAAAATCCTGGGTGGCGAAATGATGGGAAATGAACAAGAATGCGAAAAAGAAGACGTGGAAGAAATGAGCATGACCGGAACAACAAAGAGGATTTATCCATGTGTTCTGATCAGCCCGTGAAAAGGTCACTCATGAATCTGCCGGATTGTTCATGAAGTGACAGGTATATTATTCAGGGCCAAGAGATCCTCATGAACTGAATGTAAACATCGAGAAATAGTTTCTGTATACCAGATTAGCGTGTTGTCCAATCGGTTCCGATATATGAAGCTTGCAACGAGGGAAAATTTTAGCAAGTTGCTTCCCATAACGGAAAGGAGCGCAGTGCAATACCTTTCCTCAACACCACGACCACAAGCCTCCTGCGACTCACGCCTGCCATCTCAACCCTCACTACCCACAATCTAATTTCCCGCCACTATTTGTCTCGCGTTCGCCAACTTCTCTTCTCTTCCTTTCTCCTCTCCACCCCACAAACTCACCAACTAACCATGCGTCTCCAATTTCCCAGTCAATTCCCTTGACCAGACCTTGGTTCCCACACTTCAGCGTCAAACCTCTGATTCTATCGGTCATCCGTCTTAGTGTATCTGCTTTAGACTCGAGTCTGCCAGACCACAAGGCGCCACTCCTGCTGCCACACGCTTCACCGGTTAGTACGAGCTGCAGCCTAAGAAATCTCTTCCTGAATGCCTCGTTGTGGGGCTGGACGGCTTAGCTGAGGTGCTGTCTAGACATAGGGGCTCGACAAGTATGTTAAATTGACGGGTCGATATGCATGGGTCGAGGCGCTGTCTAAATACGGATGGGGGTTCGTTCTTGACGTGTGAGAGATGTGGGTTGTGTTGTTCTGAGTCTGCTGATGTTGGCAAAATCCGAACGCTACCCACGATGATGAGAAGCGATGTATGAATGGAAGACAGAGATGAAATTCAGTGAGTGGAGGCTTTCAGTGAAGTGTTGATCGCAGGGAACACAAACGATGAGAGCACTAACGTCCTGAATAAATTCGAAGGCATACGAATGATGCCGAAAGAACATGGGCACTACCACGAGGATAAGAAACGGCGATTTAGGTGCGGAACCGACATGAAACATGAAGATCAGATATGTACCGTGTGCGACGGTAATTGAGGTGACAAAGAACAAACGAGGTGTTGACTTGTTGGATAGATACGAAGGTATAGGAACGACGATGCAAGAACATAACACACGGGCGAGACAGAGAGTTGTGTATATAGAAGACCAGGACGAAACGAGAGAACTGTGCGAGGGATACACTGAGCGGAATAGGAACGAACGAAAGGCTAACTTGGCTAGTAGATACGCAGAAACACGAACGATCCTGCAAGAATGCCATCTCAGAAGGGTGAGAAAGGAAGCGGAGTGAGTGGAGAGAGTTGGAACAAGAGGAGGGTGAGTGGAGATTGACTGAGTTGAAGTGCAACCTGAGTTCTGACTTGATTAGATATGACGAGATGAGATCGACATTATGAGAACATGAGTACTACCTACGAACTCGCCAACACAAATTTCTGATCAAAGAAATTGGGATACGGAACAGCAGAAGTAGGTTCTTCTAATTTCCGATATAGGGAATATTGCAAGGCCAGCTGACGTAGATCTAAAGATGTCCACACTGAAAGTTTCTTCGAAATGGGAACTACCCACTGACTCGCTAACACGCATGGCACAATATCCAGCCTCCGGCTCAATGAGATATGAACAACTTTCGATTGCCGCCATACTCGTACAAAGCCTCTTTGCTTTCATATACATCCAGGATACATCATACAGCCACCTGAGGATCCATCTAGAACCCCAAACCGCAGCGCCGATTCCCATGTTCCGAGTCCCAATATACCGATATAATGCATCATCCGTTCCAAAGAGTGCCAACGCCAGCGAAGTTGCAACGCTAAGAGACACTAACACCCTCCCCTCTCGAACTCCCTCCCACGCCTGGCACGCGTGCCCCGACCAACCCTCTCCTATCTCTACCCATCCTTCCTCGGCCGAGCCAATTCAACTTCAAGCCTCTCGTCAACTCTTCCATTTTCTTCTGACTCGTCTCATCCCCACCGCCACCTACGCCGACACTTGTAAGCACGCTCATACACTGCAACATCCTGCCCACTGTCTCCGTAAGCTGCTTGCTACTATCCTCTACCGTTTTCTCCCTCTGTCCGCGATTGAGTGGATGTAGGGGATGCGTTGAGGACGGCGTGAAGGGTCTCTGAGGTGGCGGTGGAAGACCAGCGATTCCAAGACCAGAAGTGGAGGGATCCGATCCGTACGAGACATTTGAGATAGCTCTGGAACGACCGCCGCTTCCCTGGCCAGAACTGTCACCTCCGAGTAGTGTTGTATTTTGCGACCCGTAGCTGGCATGCGAGGGATCAAGTGACATGGCGGTACTCGGTCGACCACCAGAAAAGGAATCTGGAGAAGTGGAGAGGATATCCACGCCAGGAAGTGAAAGTGAGATGGAGTCGAGTGATAGGCGGGAGAAAATCGCTTTGAGCGTGTCAAACCGAGGTAGGATGACAGTATCACGGTACGCAGTGAGAACTATGCGACGAACCTCCAGAGCCTGACCCGCTGGAGTATTGCTATTACCATTGCTCCCGTTGAAAGCAGAGTTCGGCAATGCGCCCCAGAATTCTCTGGCTTGTTCGGGAGTCAAAATACCACCATGGCCAGTGAATTCGAGGTCGAGAGGAAGGAAAACACCTTGCAAATACGGCAATACAGATGTGAACGTGAAAAGCCACATCTCGACCAATTGAGGTATCAGGCGCTCGTCTGGGGTGCGGCGCAAGGTTTGATCCAGTGAGGTGAACCCAATTTGCAGAAGGTCACGAAGATCTTCTATAATGATATGGGGTGCACGTCGCTGGATGCAGCGTTTGAGATGGTTTCTGAGTTCCGTCAGCACACAGGAACGGCTGGGGAAAAATTTTGTTGACATACCTTACGAGGGTATTGAGGTCCTCAATTGGTGTCCGCAAGTCCTCGCCCTCAAAGAGAACCAATAATCTGGCTTTCAGGTAAGGCCATGCATCATCGGGTCCCATAGCGTTCACACCAAACTTGCTCATGTCAAGATCCGCACCGTACATACTGGACGGGTATCCAAAGCTTCCGGCTGCTGGACCAACATACGAAGTTCCACCAGCAGATCCCAGACTGGAAGGGCCTGGCCAGTCGTTATTTGTCTGGTATGACAGCTCACTCTCTCTCAACGCTTCAGACTTCTCCTCTTTCTTCTTCTCTCTAAATGCTTTCCCACCATGCCGCAGGTCTAACCCACTCATACTCTTCGCAAAGCTTGTACTTGTAGGACCAGGACTTGGTGGTAGACTGAAGTTGTATAAACTGCTCGGCGCACTCGGGTCGACCGGTTTCGAATTGCTGGATGCCGAAGAAAGAGGTAGATGGTGGTCGTCCTTGTTAGTTAACTTATGCTTCTGCCTCGAGAGAAAATGATGTTTCTTCTCCTTTTCCTTCTCCTTTTCCGGTTGCTGCGGATCAATGGCTCGTATGGTCGCCGAGGAAGAGTTCGCCATGCTGTACATGCTTGCCGCACTCGACATAGAATCTGCCAAACTGTTGGTACTTTGATTGCTTCGCTGTAATGAGCTAAGTGTGTATGAGGCCATCTTACTAGGACTCGGTAGTGCTCCGGCTCTGGCTTCTTTATCTTTGCTAATACCTATCTTTCCTGGACGGGAGAATAACTTGACCTTGGACTTTTCGCTCTTGATAGGTTTATCTGGTTGCATTCGATGTTGCTGGTCGTATTCTGTGGCAGGTAGTCCCGGGGATGATCCTGGTGATTTTGGAAACACCATAGACGCAGCAGTCTGCGCGGCGTTTCCATGCGATCCACCAAGCAGACCATCTCGATAGATCTGACCTCCAAGGTTGCTCTCCCTTGGTCCCGAGGCTTCTGTCAAACTTAATATCGGAGGGCTTGTTGGGCCTCGAGAGGGTCTGCGACCTCCAGAATTGTTCGTTGTAGTATCTATCTGCGGCGCTGGGACCGTCTGTGAACGTTGTCGCATGTGCATCGTCTGATGTTGCATCGCTGCTTGGGCAGCGATCTGACTGGCACTCAACCCATTCGGGTTCGCCATACTGCCTAGATTCGAGTTTGCTGCTGTCGGTAGGTAGGGCTCGAAAGATCCTTGGGTTTGTGAATGTTTTCTCCCGTGGCCGCGGTGGAAATCGCTGTTCGATGATTTGGGCGCACCGGTCAAAGGAGAAGCATTTCTTCCTAATGGTGTGCCAGGTCGTACTTGTGCCGGGCCTGTAGTCGGTCGAGAGAAATTTTGCAGACTGCTCGTGCTTGAATTGGCGTTGGAATTTGCGTAGAGCGGCCGTGGAGGAGGAGGGGTCGAAGCATGCTGCTGCTGTTGCTGCAGCGCTGGAATTCGTGGTTTGGTGAAGGTTAACTGTCCTGAGTCTTCTGACGAGGAGGATTCGACTCTGCGAAGTGGGGGACGCGAAGAGGTCGATTGCGCAACTACGGGCGAAAAGCTCCCCGGCGCTCGATGTTGAGGTAAACCGTTTGATTGTGACATGGTTGTCGTGCTGTGAATTTCATAGATGTTTTACATAATTTGCACAATTCGACAGGGAGGGGCAAGCGGGGGAAGCTTCAGAGGAGGAGAGCTGCAACTGCGCCTTGCCAAATCGTAGAAAGAAGGAACGGTGAGGCCCACTGTCGCATCGAGGTGCTATAAACGGAAATGCTGAAGTTTCGGGAGTTCCAGAAGGCTGCAAGAGAATGATGACAGGAGGCAAGGTGTTTATGATGTTTCGTGCCGTCACTCGGTCGATGTGAAGGCCGGAGGCGTCGGGTCGGTGAAGCGCGATGTCTTCTGGGATTGCGGAAAGTCTAAAAACCTAGTGCTGATGACAATCTCGAGCTTGAATCAACGAACGCATCGAATCACCAACACCACAAACAGAAACATTCACAACTCAGGAAACGAGGAGCCATGGCAGCACCAGAGTCTTCAGAAGCTCCGGAAAGCGAATATCTGCTACTATCGGCCACTTATCAGTCCCCCACCAACGATCCATTCAAGCACACTCAGAAAATTCATACCCCGCCTACCTCGAAAACCTCAGACCGCACCGCCTACCTCGGTGCGCTGCGAAAAGCAACTGCAGAAATACAAGAATCCATCAACAAGGATCTGACGTCACGGATGGAGGAAGACAAAGTCCGAGAGGCTGCTACAAGCGGAACGGCGAAGATAAATGGGTTAAAGGTGGCAGATGAAGCAAAGGAAGAAGACAATTACGGCGAGGAGGTGCCCGAGGAAGAGGATTGAATCGAACAGAATGTAACATGAATTTCTTTCCTCGACGTCTGGAGGGTATATAAACTACATGGGCAAGAACTCCGCGCTATGTATTCGCTCTCACGATCCGCAAAATCAACGACTCCACGAAGCACCGGACCTCAAACTGTCCATGCCTCCATTGGGCCGCCCACTGACTCTATTCAAACATCCGTAATGTACGACCTCATTATCCGCTAACACCGCGATCACGCTTCCTCCTAGTCGTTTGTGGCAGACGCCACATACTCGCTCATCAGAGACGACTACTCTTCTATTTCTTCCGCCTTTGCCTCCTGGAGTCCCATCTCCTAGGAGGAGGGCGGCTTGTGCAGAGACAACTTCACTCTTGCGCAACCCGGCTACGATGCGTGCTTCGTTGACAAT
The DNA here is from genome assembly GCA_001625345.1 of Cairneyella variabilis. Classification (NCBI taxonomy): domain Eukaryota; kingdom Fungi; phylum Ascomycota; class Leotiomycetes; order Helotiales; genus Cairneyella; species Cairneyella variabilis. The sequence goes on along the minus strand of AYLM01001392.1, from coordinate 23,161 downwards.
GGAATTTGCCGCTCGGATCCGGCCACGGAAATAGGACTCCAGTTCAACGACTGGGAGAGTTGAGGGTATCAAATTGAGGGTAGATGACGCAGGGAGACGTGATCCATGCTTTGAAAGAAGTTCCAATGCTGGTGGCCAGTTTGGCTCATGTGGCGGGGGAGGCGTGAGATATAAGGAGAGAAGGGTGTGATAGATGGAAGGGACCACTTCATCCGGGTCGGGTGCCATTGATCCACGCCGCGACTGTGTGGGCGAAGACAATATGTTCTGGGTCAGGTGGATATGGTTGCAGTATCTGGGTGATGGTTAGCTAAATGTCAACGAACAGATGATTCCACCTACTCTTCTGCTTTCGCGTAGTCCATGAGCTTGAAGACGTAAATCTCCAATGCCTGCTTGTGCTGACCCATATTGCTCAGAACAATGGCTTGCGCTTCGTAAAAGTTGGGATCTATTCTAGAAGTCAGCGACACATATTGAACTTAAAGTTTGGCACATACCATCCCTAGGTATCAAACCGAATGCCTTTGAGAGCGAGTACTGTCCACTCGACTTCAAAAAGGCATTCAGTCTCTCCATCAGTCCCCACCAGCTCTCGGATTCGGTGTCAGTCCTGCTCCTTAGCTCCAGGATGTACGCTTCAACCAGTCGGTTGTGGAAATCGGGAGTCGTATCATTGAGCTCGTTGATGAGGTGCTCGAGGTACTTAACTGCAAGCTTCGTGTCAATCTTCTGAAGAAAACTGGTCACTTTTTCTCTTGGCAGAGTTTCCGCGTTCTCGGTATCTGCCAAGAATACTTCCATGCCTAAAGTTGGGTCTGCACGAATAGGCCATTCGGCGAACTCCAGGATTAAGTCGATCATTTCCGGTGGGAGGTTTTGTAGGTATCCAACTGTTCGTTGCGGGCCATGAAGTGTGGCTGGTGCCTCATCTGCAGCTTCGGACATACCGAACTGTTTCAAGAGCTCGAGGGCCGGACGGTGCAACTTTTTGCCGTGGAAGAAGTCCACGAGATCATTATATCGTCCACTTTCCAGCAGCTTCTCATTCACCACATCCGGATCGCAGAAGTTGGGAATCCGAAAGAGGGAGCCGGCGAGTTGAGGTTTAGCAAGCATGTATGACTTGAAGAGCGTTGTGTCAATGAGCTTGGCCGTGTCTCGTAATTTCTGCTCTCGATCCTTCTCGGCATCGGATGCTGGTGAGGCCAGAAGTTGTTCGAACGCATGCTGCGATGATCCATTCTGCCCATTCTGCTCGAGTGGTATCAATTTGCCTGTTTCGGCATCCAAAAACGCTTTCATTCTATTCCGCGCTTGGACCAAGAAGCCACTGAGCGCAAGAACGGCAGTGACGAGGTCTTTTCCTTCAAGAGCGACCTCCTCCACCGGCTTTGCTCGGGTACTTGCAGTATCACTGGAAGCGCCACCATCGAGTCTCATGAAAGACCGAATAGATGATGTATCAGAGGCTACTTTCTGGTGCGTTTTGAGCAAATTGTTGACGGCGGCCGGCTTTGGTGAGCCGATCATTTCTGGTTTGTGTTCTCCGTTGCTAGCTGACTCTCCATTTTGGTGCTCGCTAGCATCCTTTGGATCCTCGGGGTCAGTATCAACTTCTTGTTGCCTCTCCTCAAATATCGACAAGTCGCCCGCAATGGTTTTCGGAAAGAGTTTGATGACACGCTCAGGAGGGGCTTGAACATCCTTGGCCATGAAAATGTCAACGGCTTCTTGGTATTTGCGTAAGTCAAAGAGTGCCTGGGCCTTTTGGATCTTGATCTCACGAAGCCGCTCCTCTTTATTTTGAAGCAAGGCATCTTCGAGCATATTCAGAATGCTTATTGCTTCATCGTAACGGGCCTTTTCCACCAGCTCATCGACCTGAGAATCGTAATCAGTAGCCCCCATGCGCCATACGCAGCGTTCGCTAGCCACGTGGAAGCCTTTTCCTGCATGAGCCAGACTAACAGTCGGTGGTGGAAAATGCAGTTGTTTGGCGTTCGGTAAAGAGATGGACTGTAGTAACGAAAGAGTATCCGGATTCCGTATCTCCAAAGTACCCTGAGATGGTGATTGCAGAGCCAATATGTATGGGTAGGAGTATCCTATCGCTTCTGGTGCCTGAAGCCAGGGAATTTGCCTCTTATCTAATGGTTTGCCGTCTGAGGTGATGAACAAGGAGTTGGTATCCTTGGCAAGAAGCATCTCTCCATCAAATAGTCTGGTTGCCAGTGGCTTGGGTATATACCCTCCAAGTCCCATATATCCCATGCTTGCTGAACCAACACCTCCGAATCGCCCTCCTTGGAAACCAGCAGCACCACCAATAGCTCCCGGTCCAACTATGTCTTCAATTTCTTGGCTCAGGATGTCCACTATCACATATCCAGCATTCATGCCGCAAATTATCTTGGTGGCGGAGGCCCAAGTAAGAGTCCTGATTGCCTCCGACAGGGTTATTTCGACAGTCTCTTGTTCAAGCTCTGACTCGTGCCAAGTCCATAGCAACAACCTCCTCTTAACAGCAACTGCCAACCTCGATATTATCTCAGGAATTCCCGTTGCCGAATCTTTTACAATATTCGAGGTCACAGCAAAAGTAGTGGCGTTCTTGGTCTTTGCAAGCTGCTCCTGTAAGGTATATGTCTGCAAGTCGTGTATCGAGACATAGTAATTCGATAACGAGATGAGAACATTGGCTTCTTTGAAAATGGCAAGCTGCTCGATGGCCCGACTTGAAAATTTCTCTACCTCACGTAATAAATCGACCGCTTTCAGGGTGGAAGAGGAGCTTGGTCGAGAGGAAGGCTTGTCGGCAGGATTGGTAGAGCCGTTTTGGGTACCGTTCTCGTCTGGGATTTCGTTGACTCGGTATATTCGCAAGCTTCCCGTATTCAGTCCAACTAGCAGTCGGTCTCCTGTCACTTATTAGTATTTCCCCCCTGGTATCTTGTGTATCTCCATACCATATGCCAAGATGGACTCAATCTTTGACTTGTCCCGTTGCCTGAGCTCAACAATGGGTCGAGCTGTGAAGGCGGATAGCATGGCTACCGTGCGCCAGCTTCAGCAGAGGTATTTCCAAAGCTGGAGGCCGGTTTCATGGATGTTTGGGACTCATCGAATAGATATCGCGGTGCCGGGAAGGCGTCGTTGTCTCATCGGCGCATGATTCTGTTGGACAAGCAGAGCTCCGGTTTTGGCGTTCGCGACAGATGACGATGCTTGGCGAGGCGCTAGTCTGACCTCATGTTTTTAACAGGACATCGCAATCTCGATCGGCAATGAAGAAAAGCAAAGAAAGTTCTTTTCCATTCAAGCCTAAGCAGGTTTCTAGAATGACCCGAGTCACGATACTGCTCATTCCTCTGTACCCTATGGTTGCTGCTTTTGCTCTCTCTATCACTGTTTTCCTCGAGAGATTATCCCAATTCACATGCTTTGTGAAAAAGCCCGCAGCTTTCAGAAAGTCTCGTTTTATGATTGGATTAGGCCAGCATGGAAGGAAAGTGGAAATGATATGTTCATGTTGTATTGGGGGCTGGACTTAAGCGACGATTTCAACCGAATGAAGCCCTCCATGTTCAGCCTCCAACAAGGTGCAGAATCCTAGCTCTCGGAGAGGTGTAACCATAGCCTCGTAGGAGGAATTACCAGTGTCTATGATGGCACCCGCTGAGGTTCTTTGGCATAGTCTCGTCCAACCTCTTCGAACTCCTCTCAGAGCTTCATCATTCTCCATTATCTATGCATCTAGAGGCTATCAATCTCTTTCACATGCAGGATTTAGAAGAATTAACGCCATCAGTGCTTTGAAATGGCGATCAGGTATTTTGTTATGGTGCTTGGCGCAGCTTCTATTTTAAAGGGGCGTCTGCTACTCTCAATCGCGACTTATCTCGAACAAACCCTTTAGAGCATTCAATTCCAGAAATGAGCGATGCGCTTCCGAAATGTATTTCAAGGAAGTCCTTCTCAATGAATATGATCCGACTAGCATCTAAAGACGAGCTGTATCTTTCCTCGTGTTAGCTGGGTTGGCTGTGCTTCCATGCTTGTTTATGCAACAATTTCCATAAACTTGAAGACGGTCTCGTGCCGTTGGGCAATTCTATGGTCTCTTTCAATGCTTGCGTCAAAGACTGCGACGTTTAGGTGAATTGGAGCTGAAAAGTAAGAATGCTCACAAAAAGGCATACTTCAATCTAACCAAATCTCCTAGGATTCGTATTACAGGTCATCAATTTTTGCAATAAGCTTGAAGTACCCATTACCCTCCCTCGGTTCATGAACGAATTCACTGGCACATATGCCAGGCAGGAAGTGTTTCTTAGTGCGAGAGACAATGTAGTGACCATACCCGCAGACTAGCCATGGGGCTCTATTTCAACGAGCACGGTGTTATCATATGGAGTCACGACTTCGACTTTGAGAGAAATCATTGTGTTTCCGGCTCAAGAATCCTTTAGCACCATTTACGTATCATCACACAGTCAATTACAGTCACTAAGATCGAAGAATATATGGACACATCAGTCTCAACAATTTCTACAACAACGGTAGCAGCGGGTGCGCTGGCGTTTACTTCATATGCCATAGGAACAGTACTTCCTGAAGTATCGGAAATCGTTGGTGTATCTCAGGGCTCCCAAACGGCGCAGCCAATTGCTTCATCTGGGCTTTCAACCGGAGACAAGCTAGCCATCGGAGTGGTGATACCTGTGGTCCTGATACTCCTCGGGCTTGGATTTGCCTGGTACGCTCACCGAAGACGAAGCCGTAGCTGAGCGGGCCAGACGAACGATGGTGGGCTTCCAGAATTATTTCAACTCTCACAGAACTTTGAAAAGACCCGACATACCCAATGGACCCTGATGGATTGCGAGTTCCTGTCAAAGCTGGAAGCACTCCGATCCATGAGATGACCGGAGACCAGTTGAAGTAGATCATCTTTCCCGTAAATGAGCTTCACGATACGCCAATAATACCGATGCCCGAGATGGCTGTCAATGACCAGAGTCCAAACATATCATCAACCTTTGTGCGAAGGAAAGCAGTTTCGCCTCCACCACTACCCAATCCTTCACTTTCTTCACCACTGGAGACCAGCAAACAAGAAAGTCACAGGGAAACTGCGAAGTACTTGGATCCCGTAGGAATAGATGACCAATCTCGGGACGACCAGACACCGATGATTGTAGAGCCTGGTGAGGACCCCGAGCTGATCCAAATGGAGCAGGAGATGTCGCGAATCCAGGAGGAGCAAGAACGGTTGCAACGGTTGCAGGTACTCAGAACGAGGGAAGAAGGATTGAAGAAGACAATTGAGGAGAGGAGGAAGGCGGGAAGTAGCAGTAGAACATGATGATTACGCGGACGTATTGATGACTTGGAGAGGAAGTAATAATGGGGATTGTAAATCCAGATCTGAGCAAGACCTCACTAAGGGCTATTGACTCTGCACCTGACAGACGATGAGCCTTGGAATCAACTCTTACCTAGGCTGTGATCATTTTGAAATGCTTCTCCTCTGCAGACATGTCTGACCGTTGGTTGCCTTTTATGCTTGGCGATCAGAATTGGCCTCACGTGTATACCGAGTCCCTGAATTGGATAAAATTACTTTCTCCAGTATAGGCAGTGACAGTCAGAAAGTGTATCATTGATCCAAGTAGAATATTTGGAATAGCAAGTAGTAGAGGTCGAAGGTTAAAATAAGGAACTCCACGGACCAAGTGTTGATTGATAAATTCATCCGATTGAACGCGCCTTCCTTCCCCAGATTCGCCTGTAAGATCTGTTGCAGGGATAAGAAAATGCCGCTGGTGACCGCTTACATACTGTCGCTTTTCGCAGCCTCACTCTTTTATAAATTGTTACCCGTAAATATATTTAACTCTCCTCCATATCCTCCACCCTTGATGAACATGCGACATGTCTCAAGCTTGCTCTGCCGTCCAGTCGGGCGATGCGGAGTCACCAATCGCCATTTCAAATGAGGCACAAGACATTCACGACCTAGCCCAGATGCAGCTGCACGATGAGCCTGCCGAACAAGGAGGTCGCGATCACACCCGGCAAGCTCCTTCTCAGGCCGTGTCAGTTAGTTTGCATTTGGAATCACCACAAGCGCAAGCCCAACATGCAATGCCACCTCCGAACGTTCTGGGCGTCTCTTCAGCTCTAAATACAGAGCTTCCCCAGGAATCCCACGATGTTCAGAATGGAGAGCCAGCCGTGGTCTGTGTAACAAGACCGACGCGTGACCCCGCCACGATCCCAGCAGATGCAGTGAATGCAGTTAATGCAGAGGAAGGCCACGATACAGGTGAGACCTCCTAATGGTGGTGTGGAATGTGAATGGCGGTGGCTTGTCAACTGCCTTTCATCGACCCCTCAACTATGATTGACCTTCCAATAGTCTCGCCACTATTGTCGATCGTACCACCGAACCCTCGTGATACAAAACTTCCACCAACCCCTCTTTCCACGAGCACTGGGACGGCGTCAACAAACCCTGACTCGAACATACAATCTTCTTCCATATTGCCTGCGCTGCACAATTCCCTCGACGCACCTGAGAGTACGATCTCGGCGTCGCATGGTGGCAAGATGATCTTTGGGCACCATGCCACGACGAGCGTCGCTCACCGTCGGCGAAGCTATGCGAACACAAATGCAGTCACAGACTACGAGGCAGATCTAACAAGTAAGGACCGTGCGAAGCAAAAAGAAGCGGTGAGAAAGTTTTTGGACGAGAAAGTCCGCCAGGATTGGGAATGGGAATGGCCCCGACCTGCACCCGACTCCGATTCCTCACCAGAACAATCACCCGAAATCCTGCCAAACCACTCGATAGGCGACGAACAATGGAAGGAAAGGGACGAATGGCTGAGCAATGTCAGCGATAATGATGACGGCCCTGGATCCATGCCCACGGTTTCTAGTCCAGATACCGCTACTCCGTCGAGCAAAACGAGCCCCTTTCGATTCGAAAGCCCCGATGGCGTGGGAGAGTCAATCAAGAAAGTACAATATGAGCGAAAGAAGCGATGGAAGAAGAGGATGGCAGATGAATTGGCATGGAACGATGGTCTGCGCTGTTTCGTTGCAAGACGGGATGCGTGGACTGGCGCTCGTCGCGTGGCCAGACCTCCTCCGGGATTCGCTCATGCTAAAAGCCCTATTCAGCGATCTTCACTCTCGAGTGAGGATGGTGGAAGCTCTACAGCTATCGAACAGGAAGAAGATGAATGGGAGGAGGACACAGAGGTTCCTGTGGCTGGACCGTTCATCCCTCCAGAGAACCCAATGCGGGCATCCATCACTCCTTCGGCATACAACACTATTTACGACAAGGTCGTGGTTCAGTCCCTGAAGCCGAGTTGCCCCATGAATTTGAAGGATGTCACAAGAAGCTGCGTGCAAGGCTGGAAGCGGGATGGTGAATGGCCACCAAAAGGCACAGCTCCTGATCCGCCAGCAGTCAGGAAACGAAGAAAGCTCAGCGTTGCGAGCATATTTGGACTGGAGAAAGAAGCGAACGAGAACAAAGAAAAGAATGCCGAAGCCGAGAAGAAAGGCGAGGCTGAGAAGTCTGCTATTCGAAGAAGTCTGCACAAAATCTTGAGTTTGGGCCATGGAACTAAGGAGGGAGTAGCGTAGGAACATACATATACCCAGGTACGAATGAATATGGGCATGCGCGGAGTTGGAGACAGCGTCTAGTCATTGGGCTTGTTAGGATGGCATGGGTTCGAAGCATGGAATGGCGTTCAGTGCTTGAATTCAGGGGGTTCCTACGTGTTGAGTACGCTCAGCATGGGCGTTGAGTTTGCTGCATGGTACAAGCGGCTTGAATACTCTTAATAATATATACCCTTCTTGTCGACTCCCTCTTGTAATGTTTTGCCTGCTCTCCTCGCCAAATGGTATTTTTTTATTGCCAAAGGAATAAGATGCCGTGGCAGACGACGCCCTTGACTAGACTTGAATATCACAAGAGCATGTCGCATGGGAATTTTGCAAATTTAGATTTGATTTGATGCTTCGTCCAATTTAAATAAAAATAAATTTCAACGAATTTTTGTTTCGAGTACACACTCACCTTCAAGTCAAAGAATGCAGATCTGACCAGTCGTGTCAAGTAGAGTGCTATTTTTACTTCGCCTACTTCTTCCAAGCCACTGAATCAGTCCTCCCTGTACCCTTGAAGTTGGCAGCCAAGACATTGATGAAGCCCCTTTGACCGATCATTTTCAGAACCCGTGAGCACTGGATATCACCATCCTTCGACAAGAATGTGACAAGTTTACCTATGGCAGGATGCTACAGAAGGTTAGCATGTAGTCACTGAAGGCCTTCGGAATCAAGGTTCTACTTACTCCTCGCAATCTCTCCAATACACAGCGATGCTCTTTAATTTGACCTCTTCATTCCACCATCCGTTTCTGTGGCAGGACCGAGTAGTGATTGGATCAAATTGGTCCTTTCCTACTGTTGCCAGGCCTTGAATCTTCTCCGCCAGCTGTTCAAAACTGCATGGAATCTGTATTGCGAGGAGGTTCATATTTGAGCTGGTCTTTTCGTTTCCGCTCTCAGCTTCCCAACCGGCCGGACCACAGTTCCAGATCTTACCGTTCTCCCGATACAACGTAGAGTCCGCGAACGAAGTGGCGTCGCCGCTCTGGAGGGCAACTCTGAACTCTACCATCAAAATAATGCTCTTCTCATCGTCAGGAACGTTGAGAGCAGTCCATGCGCCACTCGAGGTCGCTCGGGTCCCAGGTTCCGCATTGCTTTGCGAGCTGGTAAGCTGTGTTGTGGTGTCTTTTTGGCGAATTGGAAGCTGTGCCGTTTTGTTGTCTCGCCAGGTTTCACCAAGGTACCGCGGGTCGAATAGCTGAGCTTCAGGTCTTAGAGATCCACCTGAACCTGACTGATCCATGGCTGCTGGGTTAGGAGCTGCTTGCTCTACATCTTCGTATTCTGAGGGGACACTCTTCACTTCATATACATCTCAACTGAAAGGAATTGAAAGGAGATAAAGTTCCTTGCGTTGTGTTTGCCAGTACGTTACCGTCAACTCTGAAAGACATAATGCACTGGCAAGGAACAGAGCGCAGGTAATTGCTAGCAATCTTCAAATCTTTGTTCGAAATCAAGCGTCAACATTTGTAAATGATCCTCTTTATACTGTTGGAAATTTATATGTAACTAGCCGATTACACAAAAAGACATCAGCAGGAGTTATTTTCCGGCATTGCCCGCAATTATTTCTTGAATATCTTTCAGTTCTCAGACTTGTGCTTCCCATCACTCTTCCTTACAAATCAGAAGCCTGGCACGCAGCGAGCTCCCCTAGCGTTTGGTCAAGTTGTACTCAGAGAAATTTTCTTGCTCTGCAAATTGTTGCCAAATTACGCTTTCTTCCATCTCCAAGCAGTGGTTGTGATCTATTGGACTGCCACATTGAGCTAAGGCTGCTTGCTTGACTTGCAGAGTTAGGGAATAATGCATAACCCCCTATAATGTGACTTCTGAACTCTCTTCTTTTTCTCCAGCCTCGCCTAAGGCCTCAATGGATTCTGCCAAGAGATGAGCTGTTGTCCTCTGCGGACGACTGTCAAGAGACAGAATGCCGATGTGTGAAAATCAAAGTTGGAAACAATAAGGTTGAAAGATAGATGTTGCAAAGCGGATTGCATGCAAGACTTGTAAGTTTCTCTTAGTAGTCATACAATTAGAACGCCTCAAAACAATTTTCAGTTGTAAGGACTCTCTTTGGGCACAAAGACAAGCATCGGCAATCAGCCTCAAAATCGACAGCCTCAGGTTTACAGGAGGTCGAATCTTCTTTAATTGAGAGGCAAGCTCCTTTTCTACGAGGACTCGGCCCCAATATAATTCGTCCTCCATCCCTTTCCCACAACGCCAGCAGCCCAGATCCGGCAGTTGGAGTTACTTGTCCAGGCACTATCGTTCATCCCGTCACGAACATGGAGCACGAAGATCCTACTCAAGATGCCAGTCAGGACCGACTCATGCGATGTGAGCAGGTCGTCAGAATCGGAGCGCAAAGAAGAAGTCGTATGACGAGAAAAGAAGCTTTCGCAGGTGGCTGAGCGATGTCGCCTCAACTTTCTCCATTGGCTCCCGACAACGTTGTTCCCAACCTCGATTCGGCCCAGTTCCGGATGCTTGTCGAGTATTTCGACCCCAGTACTAACGGAACCGTGACGTCATTCACAACCATTGTCAGCTTTCCGATTGGTTTTGACGTTACATGTAAGAATATTCTGGACACAGCAATGCGTGCAGCCCACAGTGGTGCAATGGGCGATGGGCCGAGGTTCTGGGACCCTTCGACATTAGCAGTTATTTGGAATCAGGGAACGATAGAGTTGCGAACTTTGGTACGAAATGATGGGGAGTTGAGGGAAGCGTTTGCGTTGATGGGTGATAGGCGCTGGATCGATCGCTTGCAGGTAATTTTTGAGCCGCAGGACTTCTAACGGAGCAGTCAAGCTGGATCTTTGACGCCCTTCGTCTAAGTTATTAGATGTATGTCTTGTTAGCTTTTTCAACGAAGTCAGGAGTGGAGTGGAAGAATGTTAGTTGTACGTCTCGGTGTAATGGTCTCAAGTACATGGAGTCGGATTGGCGGCTGAATTGGGCTGCTAGGCGAGAATTTCAGGGGCCGTCGCTAAATTGAACAACCGTCAGGCTAATGAGAAATTCCTCTTCACTACTCGGTTGACCCAATTTCAGTATAATTCGTGGTTGCTCCTTATACAACATTCTTTTCCCTTGCGAGCAGAGAATTATAGGAGAGAACAACTCCCCTGATTTTGTGAACCAATCACCACCTCTGCTGCGTGTACAGTAAGCTCAGATGCCGTGTAGCTAAATCAAGCATCTTTTCAAAGCGGAAGCTAACCCCTTTCGTCCTAAACCTTCCTGAAACGACCCAGGATCCTGAACTTACTCAGCCCCAGAACTCGAGCTCATAATCTTCGCAACTTTTGAAACTGGTCATCATTTCTTCATCATTTCTATCCAAAATCATAAATATCATTATGCGTCGCAATATTCTCGTCACAGGTGCTACAGGCAAACAGGGCCGTGCTCTTGTTCGTGCTCTTCTGCACCCCGCTACCCCGGATCGACAAGCGGAGTACCACATATATGCACTCACGCGCAAGGCTTCAAGTGCCAGTGCTCAACATCTTCAGGCTGAGTATGAAGACGGTCTCACCGTTGTGGAAGGAAATCTAGATGATCGCGATTCAATTGTCCAGATCTTCCAGGGTGTGAGTAGTGAAAGTTACGGGATCTGGGGCGTGTACATGGTGCTGGCATTTCCGGGGCTGGGGGTGCCATGTGAGGGAGAAGAGGCACAGGGCAAGATGTTGGCTGATCTGGCACTTCAATATGGCGTTCAGACTTTTGTCTTCTCGGGCGCGATGAGATCGGGCCCGAAGTATGATGATGAACTCTTTATGCCTGATGCGCATGCGAAGAGAAATGTGGAGTTGCATCTTTACGAACTTGGAAAGAGGGGCCTACCTTGGACGTAAGTTCCCTTATGTTCTTAGACCTGACAGAAATACTGAAAGTTTTACTATCAGGATCATGAGGCCCGGTTTCTTCATAGAAAATTTCGATGGCCTGATTGGCTCGCTCACGACAGCGGTACTGAGGAAAGGATTGAATCCGGATACTACCGTATCTTGTATTGTGAGATTACCTGGTCTCCGGTTATTCTTGCAGAAAAGCTAACATTGAGGATAGGCATCAGAAGACATTGGAAATGTAGGAGCAGGTGTGCTAAGAGTGAGTTACCCCCCGGGCAACGTTCATGATCACTCTCAGGGTTAGAGCTAAAAGCGTGAAATTAGAATCCTGAGAGATACAGGCAACGGACTCTTACACTTGTTGGTGATTCCTTAACTATGGCCCAGCTGGATGAGTCGCATCACGAAGCCACAGGCCAAGCGTTGTCAAATATGCCAATCGGACTTGGTGCCATGATTCTCAAACTTAATGCAGGAACACAAACACTGTGAGTAATCTCAAGGGCCATTAGCTCTGGGTGCCGAATACTTATTTGGCGGTAGAAATCGCGCAATTGAGCTCAATCACTATGCCAGAGCGGCAGGAGAATACCCAACTTTTGAGGAAGAGGTGGCTTTGGCAAATTCAGCATACAGGATGAAGACACCTTATGAATGGTGGTTGCAGAAGAAACATGCAAAAGAGGGAAATAAAGCCGCAAGTGGAGGCTGGAACCAGGTATCTATTGTGAAGTTGTTTACGGGCAGGTCATGAGAACGATCGTCTGGTAGTTGGATTCTACAGGAGTACAGGAACGTATATGGATGCGACGCTATTGGGACGTTTGAGGACGTTTGGGAAGGAACGGTCACAGGAGTCACCAGTCCCAAGCCCAAAAGAGAGCCGGGGTGCCTGTACATTTCAACTATGACTAGAATTTGTGGAGCCATCAGTAACTAGCATTGTGACAGTGAAAGTACAAGAATAGGGGTATCGCTTAAGGCCAGAAGCGAGCAAAAGCGAATTTGAGTCACATCCAACTGAGTACGTTAGACGGAGATAAAAGGCGACGAGACATGCAAGTGGGAAATAACGAGTGAATTTCCAGTACAACATGTGTATCTATAGGTCCCAACCTACTTCTGATGCGCCGCAAAAGAGTTGTAATTGTCTAGAGGAGCCTCATGCTCGACCTTCTTCCAGATGTCATCGGCTCTCTTCGCCGTCTTCTCATCCAGTGGTCCAGCCTCAATCGCGACCAAAGTCTCTTCCAATTGGCTTGCCTTGCTCGCGCCAACAATGATGGCATCACCATTCTCCTTTTTCAAAGCACTATGAAACGCGATCCAACGATATGCCAATGCCGCCTTAGTAATACCTGCGTCACTCGCAATCTCTCCCCACTCATCGAGAGCCTGGTACAAACTCTCTTTCCCATACATAATGGAGTACATTTCTCCAATCGTAGAATTCGTACCGAAGCGCCCAGCATCGTCCTTGACACGCAATTGCTCGGAGTTCTTGACCAAAAAGCCACCAGCAATGGGAGAGTAGGCGTAAAAGCTAATCTTCAACTTGTGGAGGGTGGGGAAGAGATCGGTCTCAATGTGTCGAGATACGGCATTGTAGTTTCCTTGGAAGACTGAAGGAAGGACGGAGCCTGCAGCCTTTTGGAGATCGTAGATCTTTTGAACCTCCGGGGCTTTGAAATTGGATAGTCCGAACTGTACAGAGAGCCGTCAGCTAGAGATTTCTAGTGGTTGTATGCTGGAAAGATATGACGTACACGCTTAAATTTCCCGGCTGCGTACAGCTCTTGGATTGCGGCGAGAGTGTCTTCAATGGGAGTGACTGGGTCTGGCGCATGTAGATAATAGATATCAACCTATCAATCCTTAGCATGCAATGAATCTCGCAGATAGAGCGCACATACACTATCAGTTCCCAAGTCCTCCAAACTCTTCTTCATACCGTCGAGAACACTCTGCTTGGACAGCGCCCCGGGTCGAAATCCAGGAGCCTTTGTCTGGATAGTGAACTGCTTTGGAGCTCCATGTTTGCCGAGGACTGCTTCACTGCCTGTCTAGAATTGGGGTCAGAACAGTCAACTGTGTCTGGGAAGAAGTGAAACCTTACATAGATACTAGCAGTATCAAGGTACTTCACATTGTGCTTCTTGCAGATGTCTAGCATCTCATTCAACATATCGGTGCTCCATCTTGCAGCACCCGCAGTCCCGTAGACAACATCGGGTGTTGAATGTGCCATATTGTAAAAACTTGATGCAAATAAATTGGTAGAGAGAGAATAAGTGAAAGAGTATGGAGGATTCAATTACAACTCGTGCTCGATACTTCGAGTATATGTATGCGAAGACGGCCTTCCGGTTACCCCGCGACCCACCTTTGTGCGTCCAAGGTTGTCAATCGGGAAAACTCCTATTTGTAATCTGTGGTTTCGTCATGGCCACCCATAGTTGCGGCCGCAGCTAAATGGAATCGTGAAGGTTCTGTGACGCGAGACGTGTATGGGAAATGTATCTTTGAGGTTGTAGTTATTTTTCGTGCATGCTCCCACCCAATTTACGAAGGTACAGTAGTGCTGACAGCCATAGAGAGACTCTACCGAGACCCAACCGAGACCAACCGAGACCCGCAACTATTACCAACCTCCCTGCCAAAATCTTCGTGCTGCTCCTCATCCGCCGAGTCGGCGCGAATATTGTTAATGCTTCTCTGTCTGATTGATTTATAAGATTTGACGTGTTGGCGTTACATGGAGCCTTCCGCTGTGTCTGCTGACTTACTTCTACCAAAATATACGCAACAAAGTTTGACCTAAGTCGCATTGAGCTTCGAACGCGGGGAAACGTCGAGAAGAAAAGGTTGATAAGGAGTACCGTCATCGGAGCATGGCTGTTTACCTCCTAGTGGAATAATGGGGACTCAAGTAGGCAGTACAACATTCTAAGTCTGTTGTCCAGAGACAAGACGTTGGAACTCATTTTTAAATTGTCATTCGCTCCCATGGACCCCGTCACTGCTTTTGGAGCAGCTACGAGTGCCATGCTGTCGTCCAAATCGCTGACAGGGTCATTTCATTGTGCAGGACTTATATTACTGCGGGCCAAGATGCGCCATCCGATTTACGGAAGATCTATTTTGATGTGGGCAGCCTAAAGAGTGTTCTCGAGGCCCTCGAGCTTTTGGAGCCGACAAAGGATGAAAGGGCTAGCAATGTCAGTAATGTGAAACAGCTAGATTTGTCTTTGGAGCATGCAAAGAAGCGTTGAGAGCGATTGAGTCGTTGCTTCTTCCTCAGTCTGAGTCGCCGGTGAAGGGAGCCAGGCAAAGGCTGGCTCTATCACTCTCCACTCTGGCTTGGCCGTTCAAAAGAGATAAAGTTCTGGCGCTCTTAGCAGAGGTGGACAGACACAAAGCAACCATATCGCTCATTTTGACTACAGAATCGGTGTGAGTGTTCTTCTACAATTTCCTGTTTGTAACTAACGTTATATCTAGTTTGGATGTGAAGTTCATCAGACTTAATATGGAAGAGGTCCGAGAAACAACCAGCGGTTCGAACCTAGTTTCCAATACTACTCGTGGAAATATTTTCCGAGACAGAGCTGATCTCATTCTTTTTTAGATATTGAATTTCATCAAGTCCTCAAGTGTCTTGTCACAATCGACCCTCCACAAATCACAACGTGGCTTCTGACTTTCATGAGGAGCTTACAGGGCGATGGCTCAATGACTCTCCAGAATATGCTATTTGGGTGACTGGACAGACCCGGTTCATATGGCTCCATGGGATCCCAGGAGCAGGGAAGACTTGTCCTCGTATCCTATAACATTCAAGATATTCGAAGGATCTGCCAAAAGTCATCCTCGGACAGCGGCTTCGGATGGTGCTACTACTACTACTACTACTTTGCACGAGATCAAGATGAGACGACACATATTCTTCGATGGTTGATAAGTCAACTTTGTCGGCAAATTGGCGGACTACCACCAGAAGTCAGACAACTATTTTATCAGGGAGGTGAGCCTCAAGTTTTCCAACTTACCGAGATACCTGTTGCGGTCACAATTACTTCTCTCGAGCATACGTTGTCATCAATGCGCTGGATGGGTCGGCAAATCGCGAAATCTTAGCCTCCTTGTTGGCAATCCTGCGAGATGGAAATCTAGATCGAATTCAGCTTTTAGCCTCTAGCAGAAAAGAAATCGACATTGAGAATGCCTTTGCACTGGCAGCCAAAGCTCTTTCGCTCTCGAACGCGCACATTGATCGAGACATTAGGACCTATGTCTAAAGCCAACTACGCGAGGACCGCAAACTGCAAAGATGGCCATCTGACCCGAAGAGCGAGATAGAGAAGGGACTTGTGAATGGTGCCAAGGGAATGTGAGTTTGCTTTCGGTCGGCCTAAGTATCAGTATATTCTGACAACTGCTAGCTTTCGCTGGAGGGTCTGCCAAATCAATATTATCAAACGACTTCACACAGCAGCTAAAATTCGAGCTGCTTTGAAAGGACTTCCTGAGACTCTTGAAAAGAAGTACGAACGGATTCTCTGTAGCATACCGTGGGAAAGCCACAAGCTAGTCCATGACACATTACAACTCGTTGCATTCTATCAAATTCAAACGATGTCCGAGCTGATAGACGCTCTACATGTTGACCAGGAAACATTATCCTTTGATCCCAACGACCCTTTATAGGATGATGAATTTGTATCGGAAGCGTGCAGATGTTTGGTGATCTACGACTCAGATACGGATTCTATACGGCTTGCGCATTACACCGTTCAGGAATATCTAAGGTCTACTCGCATTGGCTCTGATCTGGCCAATTACTTCGAAATGAAACCCCAACCTGGATTCTCTTTGGCGGCGATATGCTACCTTGCATGTTTATTCGCCCAGGATGCAGAGTCCAGCAAATTGATCCCACTCACGGAAGTAGCAGCTCTGGGTTGGCAAGTCACAGTATCTCAAGTCTTTAACGTGCCATTCCGGGCTGTGCTTGATCCACTTATCTTGCAAATCCTCGATCCTACTCGCCTACAGTTCCGTACATGGAGGGTGCAGATGAAGACTGCTCACCAGCGACATCCGTATCCATTTCCATTCTGGGCTGTTCCAGCAGGAGCTGAGCATTATCTGACGCTGCCTATCTATGCTGGGCAGATGGATATCCGTACAGCACGAGCATTCTTTGCCACACAGGAATCTACTATTCGCTTGAATGCCCTCACATTCTATCCGATAGATCAGTGTGACGCAGAATATCTGAACGGAACAAGAACTGGTCACGAAAAACTTTCGGCCCTGCAAATTGTTGCCATGATGCCAAGTCCAGAATTTCTAGAACTTTTTCTATCTAAAGATGCAGATATTCATCTGATATCAGATACTAGATTCAGCATATTCACATGCTGCTTGAGTGGCCGATATGAATGGATGTGGCATATTGGTGGCTGTTAAGTCTCCCAGAGCTTGACACCGTTCTTGCGTCTGACGAACTCACAGGGCGCCGGAAGTAAGCTGGAAGTAAGCTGGCTCAAATGGAATCCTACGGCTGTGTTGGACGTCTTGCTTGAGAAAGAGGCGAAGCCAGATTCCGCCAACGTTGCACTCACACCACTGCAGGCAGGACTTCAGTATTTATGCCGAAAGTTGAGAACGGTGCAGAGCGAGTCTCGACCCAATATGGATTCGTTCTCTTGGGCGAAGAAAGACCCCGTCGAGCAGCTAAAAATTTATCTGGGAATTGTGCAGAAACTACTCGCTGCAGGAGCTCAAGCAAACGCAGTGGCCAACGACGAGGTTAATGTTGACCGGATTTGTTGTACTTCGCTGTCCGTTCAAGACAAAGGCTGTCCAGGGGATATAGAAGAAGCAGCGATGGAAAGAGAGCTTGCCATTCCACAGCGGGGTGAATCCGCATTCTATGATACTCCTCTACGAATATTAGAAGAAGGGAAGAAACTCATACCTGAAGAGCTTATCACGGAAGAAGTAACGGCGGGGATAGAAACCGTCGAGGACTTGTTGAGGAGTCATGGTGGGAAGTTACTTCATCTGTTTCCAAATGAAGATCTTCCAGTTACGTTGAGGCAGACATAGAAGAGTGGCAAAGCATTTGTGTTAAAGTTAAAGAGCTTGATCTATGACAAAGATAAGGAGTAATGTCTCTCCCAAAGTTACCTATCTCTGAACTTGGCCCAAATTCAGCATATGGTGTGAAGGAGATAACCCACTCCCAAGGATGTTCATAAGTGCTCAATGCTCGAGTGATGCCGTCCTGAATGGACTTGTTCGTCACCGAGCTCATTCTGCTGACCCGTCCCGACCGCAAATGAGGCTGAGAAAAATCTAGTGTCACGTGCCTTAATCTGAACCCCTGACATTTTTGGCGCTGTGTAAATATAGATTAATGGAAGATCTGATGGAGAACCAAGGTTCAAGTTAAAGCCTTATCTTCACCTTTCCCCTTTTTTCTTTACCTATGTATCGTTGCTCAGCATCTCCTTTCTTGTGCATTCGTTCTTTCCTTCCTTGTCCAACCTCTCACGTTGTACAAACGAACACGTTCGAGCCAACGATCAACCGCGTCAGCTCAAGATAGGAGAGAAATTTCCAAGTCCTACCAACCATCACCGGAAATCCGCAACAATAGCGACTCGATTCCCTCGATGCGACCTTAGCTGATTGTCATCTTGTGATCGAATCACACCCGAGTCTACAAATTATTCTATTGTCAAGATGCCCAAACAACGCATCCTGTTCGGCCGGCCTGTGCCAAATGTGCCTCCAAAACGAATGGCCACATTGTTAGGCACAATCGCTATCTTCGCGGTTATAACGCTCGTTTTTACACTGCCAAACTCGATACCATCAGGCCCGTCTCTTGGCAGATTTACAGATCATAAGATTTCCCTACCAAAACTTCCCAAGACGTTCTCTCCGAGCATCCTGAATCCTTTCCGACAAGCAGCGCATGCTCCTCCAGTCCAGAAAAATAGCACAAACGGGGAGGCTTCATGGTATGCGAACTGGAACTGGTTGAGTCCATTCTCTTCCTCAGTTACGCTGGACGAGAACCGGTCCTTACTTCCACCTGTCGAGGAGCGGCCGCCGATTTATACCTACTATGACCACACATTGGCGAAGGAGGAGAGCCTCAAGGAAGCCGAGAATTTGATTCTGGTTACATGGAGAAGGGCATGGTGGGCACAAGGGTTCAAACCAATCATTTTGAGCCCGGCTGAGGCGATGAATAACCCATTGTACACGGAGCTTCAATTGAAGCAGGACATTGATGCCTCATTGAAGATTGAGCTGTCAAGGTGGTTGGCATGGGAGAACATGGGGACTGGGATGCTATGCAATTATCTACTTCTTCCCATGGGTTCTCACGAGGATCCCTTGCTGTCCTTTCTCCGACGAGGAGAGTACCCTGTCCTCACTAGATTCGAAAAATTGGGAAGCGGACTATTTGTGGGATCCAAAGCCGACATCACAGCAGCTGTGAAGCTGGCGCTGGCGAATAAGGAGCTGAAAGATGCAAAGGACTTTATCAGTGCTGTTGAATCAGATACTTTCAAAATCGAGCCCAAGCACGATGCTCTGGCATACTACGACACGACCACAGTGAAGGACAAATACGGCAAGATAGCGGACGACATAATCAACAATGGAGCAGCCGGATTGATGATCTTGAACCAGCTCACAATTGCGCATCTGCATAGTACATGGCAGAACCTCTACTCGAAAGGAATTGCCGTCCTCAAACCGAAACCTGACCACATGTCTGCGATGATCCAACCTGCGCAGAGACTCGCAGAGTTCCTCGCGCAATGTCCCGAGTCACCTATGCCGGCTTCGTGTCCACCGAACCGACCCAGATGCAAGCCTTGCGTTGCGTCTACGCCATTGAAGATCTCGACTCCTCCTGCATATCGAAACACATCAGACCTGTACACAATTGGAACGGTCCCACACCCGTATACTATGGCAGTTCTGACAGGGTTCAAAGATGATATAGACATAAGGTGGATTCGACGAGAATCTGCACGAGATCCCTGGCTCTCTACCCTCACCAAAGAACTTCTCGGGACAGGAGTAGCTGGCGCTCCTCGAGTCATCAAGTTCAAAGAAGCAGTAGCAAGCCAGTATGGAACGGCGCATTGTCTCTGGATTACGGCCGAAAATGATATTCCTTCCGACCTGGACTGGTATTTTGGCTTTACAATCCCACGAAACGCCACAGATGACGGGAAATCCGAAACTCCAGTTCCTGGCCCCGAACGCAGGCCTAAGCCGAAACAAGACCCAAAGGATGGGCCTGTTGCAAGTGAAGAAGATATGGTGAAGGAGCGAGCGCTACTTCAAAGGGCGAAGGAGTTCGGGCAAGCAAGAACCCCTGACGAGGAAAAGATCAGAGGCGCAATCGAGGCGTGGAATCTGGCGGACACTGAAGCGTGGAAATTCGCCAGAGCCTTTTTGGCAAGAAGTCAGGTCGAAAGACTAAAGTGGGAAGAGGAAGAGAAGAAATATGCTGGTGGGGCAGGAGCTGAGAGAGGGAAGAGTGAAGGGTGGGGACGATGGTTTGATGATCGAAAGTCTTAGCGAACGACGCATTCGCATGGTTCTTTGCTTCTTGTGTGTTATTATGTTTCGCGGTTTATAAATGATACACATATGCTAGATTTGGCAGCGGCGTTAGGAATGGAAGTGGTTCATATTGGGTGTACAGTAGGGACTGTAATACTAGTTAAAAGGCCTCGAATGAAGAACACAGATATGAATAGTAAGGACTGGCTTTAGTAGTCAAGAAGCACCAGCCGAAAACGGGTCCGGAGATGTTGAGATCTGCTGGGCCATCTTTTGCGCGGAAGTTGCGTCCCACTTGATACTCCAAGGTCGGGTGTTGAAGGCCCTTCCTCATTCGGCTGTTGAAATCCTCTCCAAACAGACTTCGAAACGAAAACGAAATAAAACAAAAGAAACTCTTCCATTTCCATCCTTCCACCCATACTTCCCCTTTCTCCCCCCTAAACAACAGTATCCCCACCCATCTCTCCGCTCAATTCCCTGGACCCCACGCCATTTTGTCGCACCGCTCCTTTACTGCCCAACGTTCCCACAGCTACGGCGTCCGGGCCATGAAGGGATTTATACATATCAAGCGCCTTCTGCGCAGCTTCAACCATCTTCCTCGCTTGCTCGAGAGCGACTTCTAGCGCTTCCTGCGTGGCATCTTTCACTCCTGCTCCTGTCACCGGAGCAGGTGTGACATTGCCATTGCCATTTCCAGACACGGCATCCCTATCCTCAAGTAGCTCTCTGATATGGGCATTAAGCCACATGCCCTGCAATTGCTCTCTGGTCATGTTTTTGGCCCCGGATATGAAGCCGCGGCAGGTGGCAGAGCTGCAGAAACAATCGAAGCCTTGAGCCATATCCCATTCTGTGCTGGGATAGAAGAAGGTTAGTTCTTGGCCGGCTTTAAGCCCGGAAGGTCCGGCGAGGATGGAGAGCGTGGAGGTGTCGAAGATCTGTTACTATGAGATGCGGGGATATAGTCAGCTTCCTGTCTCTCTTAGAATTTCTTGAAACTCCATTAGGAAATGGAGAGGTGGACTTGGAGGAGTGTGGTTTGGAGGAACAGCAAAGGGTACTAACGACACTCGGCTCGCACGAATGATTGATATACACCAAATCACTATTTAAATTCAGATGAGCGTCTCGTCCCATCTGCACCGTCGCATATGTGGGCTCTGAGGCCTTGGTGCATGGTGGAAAAGCCATCTTGGCGAAGAGGGCATAGGGCGGAAGGTCGATGAGGGAGATGGATTTGGTGGTAAACTCCTCTGGATCCGACGGAAGCAGGACTTTCTGGATGAGTGGATGGGACGGCTGAGGCCAGTGAGGAGTTAGTGGAGCCATTTCTTCGTCCCTGAGTGGGAATTGAAGATGTTGATTGCGGCGTTGTCGATTAATGGCGGGGTAGCTATGACTTCTGCTTTTCTGTAGAAATCTAGAACTTTTGATATTCAGGTGCTTTGCGTCTGCAAGCAAATTCGAGACAAAGGTTAAGAAAAGAGTGAGACAATTGTCAGATGTTTAGCTACAATCCTTTGTTCCACTCGGATGGAAGGAGAAAGGTGAATTGTCATGTGCAAGTCTTTCATGCAGGAAACTGTTGCAGTATGGCTGCCTAAGGCACTTAGGGCATCCACGTCTTAGTCTACGTTTCGCATATAGGTCATGATGCGGCCTTCATTCTATAGTTTGCTTCTATACAATTAACAATATACACTGATTTTCCCTATATCTTGTATGCCAGTAGTGCAATCCATTAAAGACTTAGCGTTATTATAGCGAACTCGATCGCTATATGCTAGTTGGATCGGCTAGAATTCTAATAGGTTATAAGCTCCGGCGTTATTGCTATTCGGGATTATACTATAGTCACTATTAGAAGTTAAGAGGATTGTTGTACGATTAGTAAATTATAGAGGACGACTCTATTATTAAGAAAGTAGGGATTGTAAAGTTGAATGGATTAAACTATCAGATATGGGCTGTTATAACCAAGGCTGTAATAGAAGTAAAGGAGGTATAGGAGGTGGTAGAGCCACCCATATCTAGTGCATCGGCGTCTATAGGGTTGACTACGGACGATAAATCAATAAAGGAAGCAGTACTAAATAGAGTGAAAGACGCTAAAGTAAGGATAGTAATTATAAGATACTATAGGCCGGATGCGCTTTTAAAGATCCTTCATTTAAAGACGGTAAGAGAATAGTGGCAAGCTTTAGAACGTTCTTACTTACTTATAGATAGGCAGCAACTATTAACGGCCCTTTAAAAGTTCTATAGATTCATAGCAAAACCGAATTCGTTCGTAAGCTTGATCGTTATAAGTTTATAAGAAGCGTAAATAGACATATTCAATATCGACCCAGAACAGAAACTAATAAACGAGTCTATAACAACTATCCTATTTAATGCCTTATAGGCAACTGATCCTACTTATAGACCGGTAACCCTTTAACTCGAACTGTAAGACGTCCGTAAGCTAGATACGATTATCGATTATCTTAAGGAAGCTGAAAGGAGGTTTATAGCAATAAAACTAATGAATGAAGAAGCTCTATAGACAAAAGATAAGAAACAGAAGAACGCACGACTATATTAGCATTATAAGAAATCAGGATATATTAAGATTAAGTGTAAGACGTAGTTACGGACGGATGCGGGCCGTAAGTATATTAAAGAGCATCCGGAAACTAAGAAGAATGCTAAAACCGGATCGCTATTAACACCTAATGTAAAAGGCAATCTCTCTCTAATAAACAAGGCATAAGTTACGAACGAGTATATAGGCGAAGCTTATTAATAAGTGTCTAAAAAGGTCCGTAACGGCCAAGTTTGGGTTATTGACTCTAGAGCTATTCGATATATAACACCAAACCGCGAGATATTTATAGAGTATACTACGCTAAAGGATAAGCGGATTGTCAATACTGCTAATAAAGCAATAATATCCGGAGTAAGCGAGGGCAAAGTTAAGTTATTTATAAGTG
>AYLM01001389.1:0-27865 GCA_001625345.1 Cairneyella variabilis | reverse complement strand
TCTGCAATAAAATTCCTCTTGATGTCCTCGTAGGACCCTCTATATCAGCACTGGACTTCCGTATATACAGGATCTTCAGCGTCCGAGTCATAGTGAAGGCGCCAAGACGGACTTCTTCAAGAGCATGAAAATGTTAGTTAGCCTGTTCAAAAGGAAACTCGACTTAGAGATTAGTCACGGTGTTGGGATGTCATACCAGAAGTTGAGGCGTACAACCCAAGCCAATATACTCTAGGTTCAACCTCGCAAAGAGATGGACCGACTCGGGTTGTCTTTAAGATGCCTCGGCAAGATATAGGTATTTCTATCACAGATTGCTGGTCTCTTGACTGGCGCTCTCGTACGTCCAAGACATGTGACGTCAGCAGGGGATTCTTGCGTCGAGCTGACTAGTTACCCTAAGGCCGAAAGACTGAACTTGAGTAGAAAGAGTGGGAAATCTGTAGGAGGCGAAGAGGATGGGAAGCCAATTCAATTACAGTCGCTCATCTTTTGTTTGGTAGAAGGCCATTTCAGCTACTACACTAGAAGATGCTAGAATAATTGATACATACTTTAAAGTTCTATATATTTACAACTACTCCCACACCCTTCTATACAAAGTTATTTAATTATAATAGTTTATATTTAAATTAGGGGAATGTTGAGATTAAATCCGATCAAGAGAACTCGGCCTGAAACACATCCAATCGCAATAGTCTGCCGTCTAACCATCGAACACGCAGGCCGATATTCCGGGGGAAGCCAAAGAACGTTGTTACCATTCCAGGTGATCCAAGTCTTATCGGCATGCACACAATATCCTGACCAGTTCGGAATTCGAATAAGAAGTGAAGATTGATCTAAAGTAATACGGCCTATTTCCGTGATGAGATTGGATCCGTCGGAGCTGAAAGACAGTTCTACAAGACAAGCGCCAATCTCGAGCGTCTGTCGTAGCACGCCTGTCTCGGCATCCCAGATCCGAATGGTCTTGTCGCTGGAACTAGATGCGAGCCGTTGCTTATTAGGAGAGAATGCGACTGACCTAACCCAGCTGCTATGGCCCTCGAGCGTCTGCTGTAGCACGCCTGTCTCAGCATCCCAAATCCGAATAGTCTTATCACTCGAGCCAGATGCGAGCCGCTGCCCGTTAGGAGAGAATGCGACTGACCAGACCCAGTTGCTATGGCCCTCGAGCGTCTGTCGTAGCACGCCTGTCTCGGCATCCCAGATCCGAATAGTCTTGTCGCTCGAGCCAGATGCGAGCCGCTGCCCGTTAGGAGAGAATGCGACTAACCAGACCCAGTTGCTGTGGCCCTCGAGCGTTTGTCGTAGCACGCCTGTCTCGGCATCCCAGATCCGAATGGTCTTATCATCCGAACCAGATGCGAGCCGCTGCCCGTTAGGAGAGAATGCGACTGAGCTGACCCAGTCGCTGTGGCCCTCGAGCGTCTGCTGCAGCACGCCTGTCTCGGCATCCCAGATCCGAATGGTGCTGTCGTCCGAGCCAGATGCAAGCCGCTGCCCGTTAGGAGAGAATGCGACTGACCTGACCCAGTCGCTGTGGCCCTTGAGCGTCTGCTGCAGCACGCCTATCTCGGCATCCCAGATCCGGATAGTCTTATCGTCCGAGCCAGATGCGAGCCGCTGCCCGTCAGGAGAGAATGCGACTGAGCTGACGGAGCGGCTGTGGCCCTCGAGCGTCTGCCGCAGCACGCCTATGTCGGCATCCCAGATCCGG
The DNA here is from genome assembly GCA_001625345.1 of Cairneyella variabilis. Taxonomy (NCBI): domain Eukaryota; kingdom Fungi; phylum Ascomycota; class Leotiomycetes; order Helotiales; genus Cairneyella; species Cairneyella variabilis. The sequence goes on along the minus strand of AYLM01001389.1, from coordinate 26,142 downwards.
ATGGTCTTGTCGTCCGAGCCAGATGCGAGCCGCTGCCCATCAGGAGAGAATGCGACTGAGCTGATGGAGCGGCTGTGGCCCTCGAGCGTCTGCTATAGCACGCCTGTATCGGCATCCCAGATCCGAATGGTCTTATCGTCCGAGCCAGATGCGAGCCGCTGCCCATCAGGAGAGAATGCGACTGAGCTGACGGAGCGGCTATGGCCCTCAAGCGTCTGCTATAGCACGCCTGTGTCGGCATCCCAGATCCGAATGGTCTTATCGTCCGAGCCAGATGCAAGCCGCTGCCCATCAGGAGAGAATGCGACTGAGCTGACGGAGCTGCTGTGGCCCTCGAGCGTCTGCAAACATGGGCTCCAATTCTCTTCTACTAGCGGGGTCGTACGAATCCACGAAGGTCTCTCATCTCGGAACAGTACTCTAATCCTACTCGTAGTAGGACTAAAGACGAGAGCCGACGTATATACTTGAAGAGGCGCATTTTCGATAATGTATCTATTATAAAGAATGAACCGATTTGCATCTCGTATTTTAGAAAGGAAATCTATAGCGTTGTTTGTATTTTCCTTTACCACTTAGCTCAAAACAAGAGATGGTATTATAGTTAGAGAGAATACTTACGGCAAGCATATTCTCTAGCTTCCTTATTATAACCACTGCACTTGACATGCTTCTCATTAAGCTGAGAGCCTCTAGCCAATAAAGAAAAAAATTGTGTAGAAATGTGTAGATAGCCCCGCCATCCCGTAACTCGCCGTGATACTGTGAACTGCTGTTGTCTACTTCACAAATATGGTCAATCCAATAGACGTAAGCGTATCGCAAAGGGTCTAACGGATCTGGACTAACTTGTTTCACTTCGTCAATCAAGATCCCGGGATGACGCAGGTCGTATATGTCCCTGCGTAACGTCTCCGACATGATTTGTAGCGATCGCGAGAATACGGCATAGTGGGCCTCTCCACGTCCAGAAGGAAATATTGCGGTGGACGCGTTACTGTTTAAGTAGTCCTTTGCCGATTGATGAATTAGATAGACAAAATCTTCTCGTATTGTGAGGAACGAGCCGCACATCTCCACAATCCTAGCAACGGACTGAGAGTTGCCCGAAATTTGTCTAGGCAAGCCAGATAAAACGCCCAATTCAAGTAAGTGAAGTGGGCGATATGTAAGAGTTGCCGTTGAAAGCACGAGCCGGCATAGTTCATCATCCCCAGGCTTCAAATGTTGAATCTGCTGGATCATTCGATCGTAGAGCGGTACCAAGTCTGCCGGTATCTCCTCGACTACTTGCAACACATTCCAACTCTGCACACCTTGAAGCGCTTTGAAAACGAGAGCTACCCAGAGAAAAGTCCCGTTGGCCTTTCGACATATTCGATCCCGGACATCACCTTGCAGCAGCTCATCGTTCTTTATAGATGCGAGTTCCGACACCTTGTAGTTAATATATAACTCGACCGCGTGAGATACCTGCGTTGCATTCAGCTCAAGACTCAGCCTCAATTGCGTATCATCAAGTCTTAGGTGCTGCTCAATGTCGGGCCTGTTGCGACTTGACACAATCCATTTAACGTGACGAGATGTAGATGCATGGTGGACAATAAAGCTCAATAGCTGAGGTAGTCCAGTCTGGCACTCATCGAGCGCGTCGACTATCACAAATGCCCCACTCAAACTTGGATTATGCAGCATATCTTTGAAAATCTCAGATAAGGCGTAGAATGCGTTGGCATCCTCGAAGAGTTGTCGACCCGCACCATCGTACTTCTTCCGCACGCATGAAATGAGGGATGGTTGCTGGACGAGGAGAAGGTAGATCAGCCCTCTTAGCACCACCGTGGCGTTGTTCAGCTGCGCGTCAGTGCCCTGGCAGAAGAAGAAGGACAGGAGGCCGGCGTTAGGAGTCAGCTGCTGCACGTGCCGCGATAACTCCTTAACGATTCCTATTAACAGCATCGTCTTGCCCTTTCCGGGGTCGCCTTTGATCCAGAGCAATCGGCTGTACTCGTCGTCGCGCCATTGCCGAAAGTTAGGGTGGTTGAGAATCCACTGGTAGGAATTATCTAGCAGGCCGCCCTTGGTCTGTTCGATGCGCATCTTATCGTCGCGCGGATCAGTCAAGCGTAAGTCCTTGATGCATTGGTGATCTTCTCTTTCTAATTGCCTCTCTAATTGCATTAAGGCCTGATCCTGAAGGGCCCAATGGGTGTCCTGTAAAAGCTTCTTCTCCTGATTATTCGCGAACTCGACAAGCTGCTCAAGATGGGACCTGATCTCTTGGGTATTGTATGTGCTGGAATCCTGCCGGAGAGCAGTCTCAGCGTTCTGGACACTCGTGAAGTTACCGTCCCAGTCATCAAGCTTGATCATACCTCGCAAGAAATCGAGGCCCTGGTTTCGGTAGTACAAGCAGACACTCTTCATCTGGAATAAGAGAAGCTCTTTGCAGAGGTTGACAATTTGCTTCCCCAATTCACGTCGCAGACCCTCGGAAGATCCCCCGTCGACTTTGTTCTGCTGGAGGAGGCTCGACAATTCCCAATACCATTCAATTCTGGTAACAACGTAAACGATCCCTTCGCAATTGGCTGCTGTCTCAGTTGTGGGATTTACGAGTATCTCCAGATAAGTTAGTATCTATAGTTGCAGTCCCGAGGCGACAAACTTGCCTGCAAGGCAAAACTAACACCAGTCCATGCAAGACCAGCTGCTGGAAAGGCCTGTAATGCTGAGCTTATCATATCCTTTAGAAATAGTACGCCTTTCAGATCCTCCCCAATAACCTGCTTCACTTTGGCCTGGCTCTCTGTCTTCTTCAGCCCGGTTCGGACAAGCTGGCTCATCTGCGAAAGCCTCATCGCGCAGTCCGTCTGCTCAATCGCACTCTCTTGGGGCTCTGGTAGTATAGAACTTGAAGTGTTCTCATTGAGTTCACGAGACAAGATCTTCTCGTACGCCGCCACCAATGTAGACTCGTCGGCTTTGAGGCCGTCGTAGGCTAGGTCCCATAGTTGTTCCGGTCGGCTTGGGATCGTGGAGGCTACCGTTGCAGAAGGAGTTTCTTGAGCATGAGAGGCTTTCGGAGGAAGAGGGGCTGTTGGAGGAAGCGAAGGGTCTGTGGAAACCGCAGTCGCTGGCTGCGGGACAGGAGACGCAGATTAGCTGTGGACGATGTGAATTTATTATGGAGCCCCGAGGTCAATACTCACAAGAACAGATGAGGTTTGAGCAGGCTGAGAGACGTGTGTGCCCGTCATAGAAGTCCCCACAGCACTTTTGGACGATGTCGCCGACACGGTCGACGAGGCGACGGCCAGACCATCTTGTGCGTCACCATTCTTTTTCCTCTTGAACTTGAACATTTCCCGTAGATTCTTCGGCGCCATGATCTGCACAGACAAGATTCGATAGCGAGAATCAAGATAATACTAAAGATATGACCTCCACTAGAACAAGAGACGGCGACGTCAAAGTCAACCTACCTGATTTACACGAGCAGTCGTGCGGCTGAAGAGACTGCCAGCTGGCCAATGCTTGTGGTGCGGCCAATAAGGCTTGCCCAGAGTGTCTCACAACGCCATTCAGTGTAGCTGCAGAGCATTGATGAGGATTTCGTGTAATTGGCATTTTGGGAGAACGATGCGTTGAATGATTGACGTATTCAGATTACTGCTACTGACTTTGCCATCGCTACCAAAAGATTCAATTTCTCAAGATAATTTGCCCAATTTTGGTGGCACGTGCCCGAACTAAGGTTGATTGGTCCGATGTTTTGCACCTCAGGCGCCTAAACCTCAACGCGATGCCAAGGAAGCAGCAGCTGGAAGTGAACCGCGGCCGACGATCAAAGCGGAATCCGCCGGGCCAGGCTCTCGGGAAGAGATCACGTTGCCATATTGGTGTTGATCATGTTAATTGTCTGCCTCATTGCTGTGACACGTGATAAAAATTGTCTTCATCTTTGTCACAGCGCATCCGATTTTTTACGTTAGTTCAGTTTTGGCTTGGAGCTATTTTGATCGGACTTTGGCTCTATTCAAGCGATCTTTATTTTGGCTAGATTGCAATTCCTTCCAAGCTAGCCTCGTGCTCCGAATCTGGCCATCACCTTTGCTTTTGCAACTCCCCTTTCCCGAAGACGTGTAATTCTGCTTGCGCTCAGAATCTGGCCTTCACCTCTGGCTCCACAACCTACCTCTCATTGACGCCTTGGTTTTGCTCCAATTCTGACACCTTGTCGACCTTGACTCACGGATACAGACACGGACATAGAAAATTCTACTCTCCCGCCTACTCGCCGCTGGGTCTCGCAGAGTGGCATCACATTCGTCCGCTCAACCAAAGATTCCTTTCGAAGTATTAGGGATAGTATAAAGCTCGGTGGTGGAGCTGTGGTGGAGGAACACTATTATGCTATAAAGGGAGACCCTTGGCAAATCAGGCGCGAGGGCGACGATGTAAATACGATTTTCTAGGTAGAAGGGGTTTAGGGTGTCTGGGAGTGGCCACGGAACATAACTTATAAAAAATTATAGGAGATATTAAGGCGTGTATAGATTTTAAGATGTCTTAAGTCAAAGTACCTATCATTTTTTTCGGCGCACCGGTTTTTTCGGCACGCAGGGATGGACGTTATCTTAACTCGCTTATTTATCATCGTCGCGAAACCTCGTACCAAACTAAGAGGATATTCGGAGCTTATGATCGACGATATTTGCGGTCACGACTAATCTCTATAATCAGGTCGCGGCTAAGATTATCTCCCGACGGTCTACCGACGATGGGCACAATCAAAGTCTAGCAGATTGAGAAGCGTGCTTATAAAGCAGGCTGGGAAGTTCAGCAGAATAGATCGCGAATGCCTTAAACTACTGCCATCGAACGGCATTGTTCATCGAGACTTGGCTATTGAAACATCCCGGATTATTAAAATCATGGATTTTGGCTTGAGCAATCTATTTTGCTCCGCAAGGCTATTGGGCGACCTTTCCCGGGGGGAAGGGGGTTCTAGCCGGAGCTATTGCAGGCCAAGGCATACACTGCTCGAGGATGCTAAGGACATATTGGCATACGTACGCAACGGCGGCGGCATATAAGTGGTTGGCTCTGGTGGCTCGAGCATGCTTTGGGGTGGTAGAGGAGAGGGAGAGGAGAGGAATACGAAGAGATATGCGGGTAGCTTTTATGGCACGAGGAGAGACCAAGAATCGTACCCGGGTTCGAATGTGATGATTTCGTCGCTGGAAGAGGCCATGATCGCTGTCAACCTTCTCTCCTATCATTTGTAGAATGCCATCTCGGACTCTCCAGGAGGTGCGGAAGTCTACGAACATGGAAGGAGGCTTCCACGCGCCACGCTTACACGGTGGGGTTGGCCCATCTAACAGCTGTGAAGCGGCCTGGCGTAAATTGCGCGTATATAAAGATATTAGGGACGGTTGGATTCAGTGTATGTTCATAGTGCACAGTAGACCTATAGACATTACGGAGTGGAAGGCGCCCGTCGATTCAGGAAGTGATTATTAGAAGTGGTTTAGGCCTTAGGGAAATGACCACAGGGTGCGGAATCTCAGCCGATACCCTAAGCATGAGACGGCGGTGGCAAAGGAGGGAGTTTAGCGGTCGTGACATAAGAAAATAAAGGGAAGAGGTGTGGGAAATGTTTTCAGGTGGTTATATTAGGATTGCGCAATCTTCTTTATTATACTGGCTGGTCGAGGCCAGGCCTATTTTTTTAGACGATATCTAAGCTAATCCGAGAGTTAGCATAACGATTAGGGAAGAGGCTGGACGATCGAAAGGTTCGCTATCCTTCCTAAATACGTTTACTAACTAAGTCTAGTCCTTCGTTCACATATAGGACGAGACATCTAGGAGACTTAGAAACGATCGTCATTAAAATCCCCAGGCTATAGTGTTAAACCTGCCTGGTTTTAAGCTTAGCCGCGAGAAACCGAATAGACAGGCCTTCGTTATACATTTAGGCCGCCTGGAGGATCGAAATGCTTCTCGCATTCGGTATCCTTTTTCATTATAGGTCCTTACGGCCATCAACCTAACAGAACCACGTCTATCAGCCCTGCATATCCAACGCCATCTATATAATGAGATACATCCATATTATCGACAACAATAGGGGTGTCTAGCAACCTCAGCTGATTCGATCGGTATGATCGTGGACCAGAATTAACACTGCTGCCTCCTGGTTATAATAGGAAAGAGCGAATGATAGCATATAATCTCCTTTAAGGCGTAGCAGATGCCTGGCATTATGCACCCTTACATTAAGCAAAGCATTGTCTATAAGGGGTTCAGGCGTTGGAAGGTTCTATCTCGGTCGCCTAACAGAATGCACCACGTCTAACGAAGGCACTCTTAGATAGCTTAAAAGGCTGGGGCATAACACCTATCTAAGATTCCAGCCGAGAGCAAAGCGACATATCATCTTAATAACTCCCACGACCAAGGGGGTTTGAGTATATAATGCTAGGCAATTCCCACCTGGCTATGCTTTAACCATTCTTATTAGTTTATACACAACCTTCACCTCTTTATAAGGAATATACGCGATAGACGTGAGCGACTCATTTACTGACTTTTAGTTAGACGTCGCTCAGATAATGAACGTCCAATAAGACTTAGCAGCTCACTCTTAATAGGACGGGACTATCAAACCTAGCAAAGTGATCAAAGACCCTATATGCTTGTTCGGACAATTTGTCTCCGCTGTATCGTCAGATGCTTTAAAGGACATCCAATCACGGTCAGAGGTGAGTCGAAGGCTATTATTCTATTTGTTTAGGAAAAGCTAATTATTAATCACAGTTCTCAATATTTATACGGGATTTATGCTTAAAGGCACTATCTATTACTTAATATCTCGTCTAAGAAATCCTTAAACACTCTAAGGACGATTTTGAACCTGAAGTTTAAGGCCCTAAAGAACATGGGTCAGGCATTAAACCTAAAAGACCATCGAGGAGGAAGCGATTCGACCTCACTTATCGGCTTCTAAAGTCCTCTAGGGCGCAAGTGAGTATTTATAGAGGCGGAACTGAAGATTCACACGAAGCTTCTGATAGCAGCTCCCTAATAAGTAACGACTCAGTCACATATCAACCCAGTCACGACGATATAACTATTAACTAAAGCAGCGACAGTCTTATAACGGAGAAACCCATTCTGGAATATAAGGGAGGCATTCTGGAGATCCTTATTAAAAGGGTTCTTTAAAAAGCAGCGCAGGCTTTTGCCTACGGCCCCTCTATATCGTTCATAAGCGACGAGTCGGCGCTATATTAACTAAAGGCTACGTGCAGTAGCGGCACAATCATAAGGAATTCTATACGAATAGCGCTTTCCAATAAGTCGACCGAGGATGGCCGAACTATAATCCGCCCGTCCTCTCTAAGTAGGGCAGAATAATAAGAGACAACCTTGCTAGAAATCAATAGAAAAGCATCCAAGGACTAAGCTGCGCCCGTCCCTTTACTATACAAAACAGAACCATAAGAGACTACCTTATCAAATGCGACCCCATCTACACCCATACAACAAATTAGTAAAGGATTCTAATTACCTATATCTAAAGATTAAACCGCCATACTATATACAGCCCTATTTACGCCTATAGGAAACGGAGAAGTTCTATCACCTCTAACCAAAGATGATCAAACCGCCTCCTTACTAGATAAGGCGGAAACGACCTTATTAAGGGGGACCCCATTATCACTATTTAGGACGGGACTGCAATAGGCGAGCCTTTATAACGCTATATCCATATAAGCGTAACAAGTCGACGAAGAACAACCGCCTCCGGCTGAAGATAGCTAAACTATGCCACCCCCTTCCCCACTTAAAGAAGCACTTATAATAACCAATATAGTTACTAAAGCAGTTCATATCATTTATAAGATGAGCAGGCGTTAAGAAGTACTAATAGAGGTCCATTTAAGAATCCTTAGCACGCTACGACCTAGCCTTAATGAAACAGCAACTCCCACTAATATGGCGGAACGACCAGGTTCTATATAAATCACAAATAGCCCGATAACTTGGTTAGCCTTTATATGAATCAGTATGCTAAAAGTAGGCCACGCTTAATTTAAAGAAGTAATCATCCTCAATATAATAGAGTGGTTAGGCGCTTTAAAGTGATATAATACTAAACTCAAATAAGCTAGGAAGGCGCCGCCTTATATAAAACGAGAGACGCTTAGAAAACGTATGGCCATTATGGTTTTAAATAAGTACCTTAAGGAGGCGCGTGACACTATAGCTATAGAGAGTCTGAGAAAAGTCACCTTAGAAGATAGGGAAGATCGTCCTTTATCGCTAACTTCGGCCGGAATTTAAAAGAGAATTTTCAATAAGAGGAGAAGGAGGCTTAATAAGATTTTTTATAGGGGGCGAACATTATATAAACTGATCTAAATGATCCGTTTAGGGATTCTTTTCGATCCAGAGATATAGTATATCCTATAATGTATGTTTTATAATAGTTATTGATCTTAAGTGTGTCGCTAGGGACTATATGAAGGGGAGCAAAGAAAATATAGAAAAAGTAGCTGTACCGTTTTAGGCAGATCTATAAAAGATGGAGTTACTCTCTATCCTTAACGAATAAGTAGAGTTATTAGTTAAGAAAGGGCGGCCGGACCTCTCTCGCTTATTTAACTCACTTAAATCATATTCTATTATACTATTAGAGGAGGTCTTAAGCCTATGGGCTGAGTACGGTCTTAAGAAGGTAAGTTAGGGCCTAGTTTGAGTTTTGTATGCATATACTAACGCAATATGTCTAATAATAGGAACTGGTATTATAAGGCTGCTTAACTGCCGCTGTTAACTGAATCATCAAAGGGATTAGCCACATTCTTAATAAGCACACACTTAATAATGACGATTCTGTTATAATAAATAGCGGAGTCGAACTTCTGTATAGCGTGTTTAATAGGCTTTATTTTAAGGAATGGCTTAATTGTTAGGATATTGCAACCGCTTTAAAAATGATTAATAGGCTAATGTTTATAAGACTCGATATTAATGTCCCACTCTAAAAGAAAGACGCAAACAGCAAGGTCACGCCTCTCTCAAACCCCTTATATCGCTAGAAAAAGAAGATCGACGAGTATAGATACGAAGATAGGAACGATCCCAAAGCCCTATAAGTGTATATCTGCCCGCTTAATGTTAACGCTAACCACTTTACACTACTCGAGATTAACGAATAAATAAAGATGATATATCATTATGATTCGATAACAAGCCATAGGATTATTCATCGCAAAATAAGGTCTACCCTAGTTAGATAGGTAGTAGAGGTAAATGGATTTAGATAGACTAGTTAAAGACAGTGCTAATCCATTATAGGAGGAATTTAAGGACTTGAGTTTCGAATACACTAAGGCGGTAAGTAAACAGCCTACCTATATACCGCCGTATACTAATCCGGCGGCTTAGCCTACTCCTTAGCAAAGAGATGGATAGAGTTATGGCCTAATGGTCATTTATAATGCCAAGCGGCGAATGATCGGACTCCCAATTAGCCGTTAGGACGATAAAGTGAATCTAGATCGGGTGGCGAAGGAGGTAGTTAGGGATTGTTAGTCATTCCTTAAGAACAACGCTCTTTAACTAAGCCCCCTTTTCAAAAAGCGTAAGAAGATTGTCGAAGGTCTTTAGAACAATATTCTTAAGCCAAATCGCAGTTCTAAAAGACTTAAGGGCATAACCGAGGGTTCTTAGATGAGCCTTTAAGATAAGGCTCTTCTAAATCGTCCAGTTAAGAGAGTCAGGGTTATTTTCTAAGGGCGATGATCTCATAGGATTGATAAAATGTATGGTTCGCTCTTTTAAATAGAATTCCTGGGAACCTGCAATTTTAAAGTGATTCCGCTTTAAGCTACGGTCAAAGTATCGCCAATAGTGATTTCTGGGGAAGCACGATCAATGACGATATGATCAGCATTCCGACTAGGATGATCGAGCTAAAAGTTGAGAAGTATTTTAAGTATGTACTGTACAGTTATGAGCGAAATTAGTGTCCTGTCCACCCACTTTAGTAATTCTGAACGCACAGACGTTCGGATGACTGGATATATGTCTTACCGAATCTCCGAGAATTGGCCATAATTGGCGAACAAATTGCTTTTTTGCTCGAGCCAACAACACTCCACCTCATTCCTTTCTCCTTCGTTCTCGACGCTCTCGCGATTCAACAGTTTCCGTCACTGAAACTCAGCTCTCCTCCTCGTTAAGCGATGCTGGGCACTTGATATCCTTTCGATACCATCGAACTTCGCCAAGAAACCCCTCTTTGGCCGAATATAGTCGACCAAATCCGATTGACCGCCCCAACCCGAATTCGTCCTGATGACTCCATCTTGATCCTGCCTCCCGAATGCTCCACTATCGAGACGCACATACCCTAGTCCTACGGTAAACTATGGAGTCTAGCATAGTACTTCCCTATCGACCACAGCATGATGAGCCACCAGAAAGATACCACTATAGCACACTCCCGAATTCCAATACTATCCGTCTCCTAGTCATCGAGCCTGGGGCTCAAGAGTCCGAACTACGATGTTCAATCTTAGAAAAATCCCTCGCCGATCATCCTACATATGAGGCTCTCTCCTATACATGGGGTAACCCCACTAAAGTCAGAGAACTCCACTGCGGCGCCAAGCGCATCGGTATTACTGCGAACCTACACTCAGCGATCCGCAGCCTTCGATGGCCTGATTTCAGACGAACTCTTTGGGTCGATGCAATCTGCATCAATCAAAACGATATTGCTGAGAAAACGCAGCAGGTGCGGAGAATGATAGATATATACGCACAAGCGGCTGCGGTTTTGATATGGTTGGGAGACGAATTTCATACTGACTGGAGAGTCTTTCGACTCGTCGAAGAGTTCAATGACAAGAAGGAAAATGCGTTTCCGGACGTAGCGACATTGAGTAGTCGCCTGATGGCAGACAATGGCTCACTCAGCCATAGTGTTGCAAGATTACTCCAACGCCCTTGGTTTCGCCGTGTGTGGATTATCCAGGAGGTTGCCGTGGCAAGGAAGGCTAGATTAATCTGTGGGACTCAGAAGACAGATTGGAGTGCACTTGTTAGGTTAATCCGTTTTGTGCAACAAAATGGGCTGGAAAGTCTATTAGGCATGACAGTCTACGTTGGAATGCTGGTTTCCATGATGGAGGCTATCAGAGAGTCGCGGGGAGCGCAAGCTGCTAAAGGCCTTGAGCTCGTCGAATTACTGGAGAAAACACAAATATCCTCCGCTACAGACGCAAGAGATTCGGTGTTTGCTCTGTTAGGTATTGCATGCAATGGGCCATCGACGGGAGTGGTAATCGATTATTCGCTCGAATGCAGTGAGGTATACAAGCGACTCGCCAATTATAACCTGGGTGTGCAGCAGTCCCTTTCCTGTCTCTCCTTGGCCGGTCACCAATTGTTGTCCCGGACACCGAACCTCCCTTCTTGGGTTGCTGACTGGAGTGTCAACGCTAACCATGCCCCCCGCAGCTCTCTAGCAGGGCAAGGCTTCAAATCGTCGGCAGACACCAAACCGGACATTTCCATCTCTCCAAGCGGTAGAGAGTTGACAACTTCAGGCTACATTGTCGAGAAAGTCGATCGCGTGGGTACAATACCTATAACACTCGAGCTTTCAGACCCCTTCGCCGACAACACCTCAGCTTTTGTCTTGGAGCAACTCAAAGAGATCGCGGCCATCGAGGAGTGCGATGATATTTCAAACATCGCCAAACCGACGTATCCTACAGGTGAATCCCTGGCCGACGTGTACTGGCGTATAATGATCTGCAACCGCCTCGTCTCTGGCGCTGTCCCAGAGCCCGAAGTGGCCAAAGTTGAGCCTATATTTCGGTATTTGATGAGCCATGCCGACGATTTTATGAACCAGCGATGGCATAAGTTTGATATGTATATGTTGAGACATGCATACCAAGTTAATCAATATGGCTCTGCGGTGGGAAAGTGGGCAAGTGGAAGGGTATTTTGTGCAACAGAAGGCCGCTACTTAGGATGGCTTCCGCGAGGGGCAAAGAAGGGTGATTCTATTTGCATTCTAGAGGGTGGCGAACTCCCATTTGTTATGAGACTAGCTAACGATGGACGGTATGAGATGCTTGGGGATTGCTATATTCATGGGATTATGGATGGTGAAGCTATGAAAAGAGAAGGTCTTGTTAGGGAGAAGTTTTGCCTTTTTTGACCTTTGCTTTGATGTTCGGTTTTAGGCCTGGCTTCGAAACTTTAGGCCGATGATTTTGATCCAACTCAAGTAGTACAGTACTGTAAAGAATAAAGACAATAAATATTAAAGGATAGGAATGAGTGGGGAATTGAAAGGTAGTCTGCCTTCCCATACAGTTACCAAGATCCGCCGCCCGATAGATTTCTTGCTAATTGATAGTTGCTCGATAGGTTTAGTGCTAATTGAGTCTTACTTGATAGGGTTTGTCACGCTAATAAATCCGCACCTCTACCCAACAAATCCTTTATCTATTCAACCTTGTCGGCATAGGTTAAGAATCATTATTATAAACTCACTGAGTTATAAATAAACCGATTTTTTAGTTAAAAATATAGGTTAGGTGAGATTCCGTTTATTGTCTTCCTTATTTCTAGAAATTCTCACCACGCTAGGCTATCGATACATTCTTTAAATGGTTAGAGATCGAACAGATCGCCCTTTCTTATTACTTTAACCGCTATCCTTCTATCCGCTATTCATTCTTATAAGCAGTGTAATGGGCTACCGGCCGCGAATCCTTAGTTACTCCTGCCGCGACGCCGCCTATGGAGAACGCTTTGGATAATAAGCTTACTAAATCCAATTCTAAGCAGGCTGTTAATTAGATAGGTTCTATAACTCATGACGACGACGGAGTCGAAAGAGCTTATAACGAGACAGACGTTATTATAAATGGACCCCACCTAGATATATATGATCTTTCACTGGATCTCGGGATATAAAGGCCGCCGTTGAATAGTCCTAAAATGGAAGAAACATTTCAGCGCTCGACAGTACTAGTTGGCTCTATAATTGTGGATGGTGTAGGCGGTCCCTTTATTGCTAATAATGAACATATAGACGAGACTTTACAAGGGCCTGTGGGTGAATATATAGAATAGGCCGGTGAAGATGATTAATCTAACGGTCCTGCGGCCGATAGTGATCGTTTAGAGACCGGCACTCTTAACCTTAGTAAGCATAGAGCAGATGGGCCCCTACCTTGTTTCTGCAACGCTGGCGATTAAATTTGACTTAACAGAATCCTCCTCCCCTAATAACTTGACTTAAGTCGACGCCATACCTCAATAGCAAATAAAGCGAAAGCGTCCAGCACCCGATCTCTTAATATAGTAAGGGCAACTGGTGAGCGAGACGGATGCGCTATCTACGCGTCTTAGCGATACTCTAGATAAGTGGGATGGGATTGCTAATAGTGAAGCTCTTACTTAATTGTGGCTTTGCCTTAATATAGAGAGATCGATGGTATCGACTAGGGAACTAGAGAGCATACCCAAAACCCCAGACCCTTTAAATACTAGTATAGAAGGGCAATTGAAAAGATACTAACTTTAATATTAAAGGGGCGTTAAAGCAATCTCGAAGAAACACAAACTACTTGCCGAAATTCTATGGCGATTATACTGGGCAAATATAGCTAGGTTATACTGGGAGGAGAAAAGGGCACGAAGACTACGAATAAAAGACGCAAAAGAAACCGAGGGCGTAATCGGAATATTATGAATATACCTTGAAAATCTATGATAGACATCTTTATCGACTTTCTTCTTCCCGAACTGCTTGAAGAGGACACTAATATGCATGCAAACGCTAAGATAAGGTTTCAAAATCGGATACAATATGGACAGCAATAGGCTAAACCAGTCGATCGCTTTAGCTCTGGCTTTCTATCTCTAATACCTTAAGATCTATTAAATGATTAATGGGTTATTCTTCGCAAGATCTCTCTCCTTAGTTTAATTCTGACCTTAATAACTATAGCCTTCGAAATATGACACTACTTAAAGTAGATGCCGCTATAGAACGTCTGGATTCCTATAGGCCATCTTTTAAGACTAACATTCAGAACCTCACATCTCTTCTTTCGCCGTTAATTGAAGGTTATTGCTTACTAGATTAGAAGCTAAAGCTTAAGATATTGAGTGAAAGTCAGATTATATTTAAAGAGTATGAAACTTAATCGTTAAAAGAATTATTTGAGTTCACTAATAAATGCTCGTCTTTTCTAATAAAGAAAGCTCTTTTTAATCTTTCTTAGCCTAATACTATAGCTTCAATTCAGTCTGATACCGAAGCTTTAACTAACCCTTTAATGAGCCTTAAAGAGCAAGCCGGCGGTAGTACGGCCATGCCAGGTCTCGGTATCCTTTACCCCGATGACCCAAGAATTACATTATACACAGATTATCTATCTGATACAGGCAATAATGATATAGACCAGTTTGACGATGCTTTCTTTCAATTAGCACATAGAAGAGTATTATAGACTCCCGATATAAATTTCAATACCCATAATATCCTTGATTACCTCTCTTCGGTCTGATATACGCTGTGATCCTAAGACAAAGTGCTAAATCGCGAAGTGGCGCGTTTTAATCCCGAGCCGCTTGAGTGTACCTCAGCTGACGATCAATGGCCGAGCGATCTTTAGCGTATAAGGGTCCTATATCTCCCTTTAGTCCCCTTAATTAAAGCTGATTGTGTAGAATCTCGTCCGCGTAGCCTGGCTGAGGATTAAGTCATATAGTCTAGTATTTCTAGGAGGATGAGCATTTGTATGGGGTATTCGGCATTGTGAGCGGGGCTAGGGGGAAGATATTAGTCGGAATGCTAATCATATCGTTATTAATCGTGGTTTCTGAAGATATAGTAGAACTAGATTTTAATGTTTGAGAATTAATTCGTGAGAGCCGGATGTTATAATATATGCTTGGTCTCGTTGATAATGCCATCATGACGAGGCTGAGGCGGAAGGCACGATCTCCCGAAGCTAGCCCAAGCCCCACTGGGGGTTGCCATTGGACACTTTTCGTATGTCGGGCCAAAGAACGAGATCGCGGTAATTTTGAGCTTGTGGGTTCGCGGCACAGGGAAACACGATTGACGACAACGATGATCGGCACGGAAGAACAAGGTGTGGCGAATACTGTCTGTCAATACTCATCACGTGCCTCCGAAGAGCCCTGCCATCTTCAGATCTGTCTCTGGAGAGCCGTAGTCTCTGAAGACCCACCCTCGCTTCAGCACGGTCGCTGTAGAGCCACCCACTCTTCAGCATGATTGCTCTAGAGCCACAGCCTCTATAGAACCATAATGTCTTTAGCAGAATCTCCGCAAACTTCTTGTCTCTGAAGAGCTATGCGGATGTATTGGCGTAGTTATAGTACTAAATCGGCTAACCGATGGCACAGTCTGTCATTCACTTTTCGCTTTCCCTTATACTCTAGATTAAGTTAGCTTAGATTATTCTAGGTCTCTAAATTGTGTTTTCTTCTTTATAACTCTTTATCGAGATACGCTATTAGTAACAAAATCATTGCTTAATCACGCGCGTAAATGTTGAATATTCTATAAGCTAGCTATAACGTCCGACGGTACTAGTTACTGGCTAGCGGTTAGCTAGTTTTGTACGCTCGTAGCGATGCGCAGCGATGCACAGTTATACCATTATTGCTACGAGGCTGAACTTCATTTAAGGCAATCGCTAGTATAGATCTAACCCCACTCCTAACTCAATAAACAAATTTCGTATGCATACTAACTCTATAACAAATATTCATTAAGAAACCTTTTCCATTAAGTTCGAAAATCTGGCCGAATAATGCGTCTCTTAGCATATAATAATAATGGCGAGTTCAGCCTAACCCAGTTCTTTAGCGACGACATTCCTAAGTATGCTATACTTTCGCATAGATAGGGAGCGGAAGAGGTCACCTTGGCAGATCTAACGGATGGTACTAATAAGAAAATGGCGGGCTATAGCAAGATACGGTTCTATAGAGAATAGGCTAGGCGTGACGGCTTGTACTACTTTTAGGTGGACACTTACTATATCGATAAATCAAATAGCACTAAGCTCGTAAAGGCTATTAACTCTATATTTCGCTAGTATTGGAATGCGGCTAAGTGCTATATCTATTTATCGGATGTTTCACAACCTACCTTAGACGGTAATAATGAGTTCAAATAGCGGCTTTAGGAATCGGATTTTTGGAAAAGTAGATGGTTTATATAGGGTTGGACGCTTTAAGAGCTTCTTATACCAGCATTAATTAAGTTCTTCTTTAAAGAGGGCGAGAAAATAAGCAATAAGAAATCGCTAAAGCGATATATCGGCGAGATAATAAGGATTCCTATTAAAGCTCTTTAAAGAGGCCCTTTATCTATCTTTAACATCACGAAGTAAATCTTATAGTAAGAAAGTTGTGAAACTATATAATAAGAAGATAAGGCATACTCGTTATTAGGGATTTGCGAGGTTTATATGCCGCTTATTTATAGTGAGGGGAGGGAGAATGCGTTTAAAAGGCTTTAGAAGGAGATCGATAAGGCTTTAAAGAGTAAGTCTATCTATCCTATCATAATCCTTAACTAAGAGTAAAGATTAGTTTGAGTGTTAGGAAGTTATTAAGGGAAATAGGGATTAAATGTAAGGACTTTTCCGTTGCCTTTAATCTCTTGAACGTCTTTAAAATCGAACACTTTATAGTAAGAGGGGAGGAGCTTGAGGAGATGTATAAGGCACTTAATAGTGATGGCAGCCGTTATACCGTTATCCTTTATAGCCTAAGAGGGATTGGCAAGACTTAGCTGACTGTTGCGTACGCAAAGCGGCATAAGGATAGCTTCTTAGCCATATTCTGGCTGAATATTAAGGATAAGGATTCTCTGAAGCAGAGCTTTGCTAAGGTAGTAAGTCAAATACAATACGAACACCCCTTTGCTAACTGTCTAGGCAGTGTCCATATGAAAGAAAATCTCGACGAGGTGGTTGATGCTGTTAAGGCATGGCTAAGCCTCTTAAATAACATGTGATGGCTGTTAATATACGATAACTACGACAACCCAAAACTGCTAGGCAGTACGGATCCTATAGTAATAGATATCCGCAAATTTCTCCCCGAATCATATCAGGGTTTAGTTATCGTCACAATAAGGTCGTCGCAAGTCAAGATTGGTTATTATATCTGGATTAGAAAGCTAGAGAATATGTATAATAGTCTTAAGATCTTATTAAATATATTAAGGCGAGAAGGACTAATAGATAATGAGGAGCTTCCAAATTCATGAGTACACCTCTAACTTCAATACTAGATCCAGACGCTGAACGACTTGCTAAAGAGCTGGACGGACTTTCTCTTACACTAGCTACGGCCGGAGCATACCTTAGAGCGAACTTTCAGCCAAACTCCTTCGCCTTTGGGCATACTTCGATAATCAGGACATCTGGTTCGAGCTTCTTCAGCACGGCGATTCGCAGGACCCAGAGTGAATCCGCGAGCTTGCTAAAGACGAGCTAAGCTTCAATGCGGCGGTGCGGGTGCTATGTGACCATAGGCTAGTAAAAGCAGACTCTTCTTCGCAGGAACGGATCGAGTCGAGAGGATATAGCATTCATAGCTGTGTTCACTCATAGACAATTCATATGCTAAACCAAAAGTGGGATTACGATTTAGCAAAGCTGGCTCTTAAGTTTATAGGATCGCATATCCCAGGAAAGAGGTCTCCCAGATGGTGGCTGACCCAACGACGACTTTTCTAGCATGCGGTTAGATGTTCGTATATTATATTAAACGGGTTGGGTGCAGACGATAGCATAAAATAGGCGTGTCACAACCTAGGCAATCTCCACGCGGACCAGGGCAAGCTAGTCGAGGCGGAGGGGATGTACCAGCGGGCGCTATAAGGGAAGGAGAAGGCATTAGGTCCAGACCACACATTAACACTCGACATAGTCAACAACTTGGGCGTCCTTTATACGAATCAAGGCAAGCTGGATGAGGCGGAGAAGATGTATTAATAGGCGTTATAAGGGAAGGAGAAGGCATTGGGTCTAGACCATATATTAACACTCAATACGGTTAACAACTTAGGCATCCTTTACAAATCCTAGGGCAAGCTGGACGAGGCGGAGGAGATGTACTAGCGGGCGCTATAAGGGAAGGAGAAGGCATTAGGTCCGGACCATACATTAACACTAGTGATAGTTAACAACTTAGGCAACCTCTATGCATCCCAGGGCAAGCTAAACGAGGCGGAGGAGATGTACCAGCGGGCGCTATAAAGGTACGAGAAGGCATTAGGCCCAGACCATATATCAACACTCGACACGATTAACAACTTAGGCGTCCTCTATAAATCCTAAGGCAAGCTAGTCGAGGCGGAGGAGATGTACCAGCGGGCGCTGCAAGGGAGCGAAAAGGCATTAGGTCCGGACCACACATTAACACTTGATTCGCTTCACTATCTAGCAAACCTTCGTAGGGACTAAGGGAAACTGGACGAGGCGGAGAAGATATACCAGCGGGCGCTATAAGGGTACGAGAAGGCATTAGGCCTAAACCATATATTAACACTTATAATGGTTAACAACTTAGGCATCCTCTACAAATCCCAGGGCAAGCTAGACGAGGCAGAGAAGATGTACTAGCGGGCGCTATAAGGGAGCGAGAAGGCATTAGGCCCAAACCATACATCAACACTTGATACAGTTAACAATTTGGGCATCCTTTACAAATCCCAGGGCAAGCTGGACGAGGCAGAGAAGATGTACCAGCGGGCGCTATAAAGGAGCGAGAAGGCATTAGGTCCGGACCATACATCAACACTAAACACAGTCCACAACTTAAGCATCCTTTACAAATCCCAGGGCAAGCTAGACGAGGCAGAGAAGATGTATCAGCGGGCGCTATAAGAGAGCGAGAAGGCATTAGGTCCGGACCATACATCAACACTAAACACAGTCCACAACTTAAGCATCCTTTACAAATCCCAGGGCAAGCTAGACGAGGCAGAGAAGATGTATCAGCGGGCGCTATAAGAGAGCGAGAAGGCATTAGGTCCGGACCACACATCAACACTAAACACAGTCCATAACTTAGGCCGCCTTTACAAATCCTAGGGCAAGCTAGACGAGGCGGAGGAGATGTACCAGCGGGCGCTGCAAGGGTATAAGAAGGCACTTGGCCTATCGATGGTTGCGAGATATAGACCTGTACTTAACACGATGCGGAATCTTAGCGACCTTTTCGCAAGCCTAAAGAAGCTGAGCGAGGCCAAAAGTATGTACTCGAGAGCGCATACTGGCTTCATCACTCTCTTAGGCTCTTCTAGCGATGAATGCCAACACTTTGAACGTAAGCTTAAGTCAATAGAAGCGACGCAAGGTAAAACAATAATATCCACGTCCCTTGCCATATTAAAATATCGGCTAATATATATCAGAGGATACAAGCAATAGCATAAGTAGGGGCCGGAAGTAGAAGCGTCCGACAATGCATTTAGCAATAACGCAAAGAGGAAATCCCGGAAATCCAGGTCTATAATGAGAATGGTATCGCGCAAGCTTGTATAGTGAATTTTCGTCATACAACTAAAGTTTGCCTCTTTAGTTATCGACGAATTCAAACTATAGCAGTCGACAAGTAAGTATGAGTATTTATGCGTTAGTGAGACAATCTGTTAGCAAAAATCTGAATTACTGTACAGAGCTCTATACTGTACGAAAAGAGATACAATGCCACCATTGGATGGGTGACAATGCTGGATTTGTTACGGCTCTGGTCAGAGTCGGCAATTCTGTCGGCCACAAATCTGTCAGTTACAAGTCTATCGGCCACAAACCTATCGACTACACACTAGTTTAAACCCAGCTTTTAAATAATTTAAGGCACCTTCTTCCCGTATATTTTCGCATTCCTTAAATAAGTATGGCTCCTATAAGAAAACGTAAGGGGGAAAACTCTCAAAGGCGGAAGCGCACTTTACTTAAAAAGGCTTATGAATTTATAGAGATAAGCGGCGCTGATATAGCATTCTTCATTTACCAGTATGGCCGTTGGTTCACATACAGATCTACTGATCGACAGTCGTTTCCTCCATCGTGGGAACAGATTATATGTATTATAAAATAAGTCGCGCGTTCGTATCGTACAGTTTTCCTCACACCTTTTGTAGCAAAAAGAAAAGAAGAAAAAACTCCTAACAATACGCCACACAATCCTAAGTCCCCAGTCCTAGCCTCGCCTATGCAATTGCCTGTTCCTCCTTCCTTAAATGGCCAATTGCCGTATTGAACGCCATAATCATCCCATCGTATATTATATCGTTGTCGCGGAACGTTCCTACTTACTACCTATGAACTCACTAAGTTATAAACATAATAGTTTGCTAGCTGAAAATACAGCAAAGATCCTCATTATAGATTAGGAAGACGGCGACACGGCGTTAACATCATTAGCATCGAGTGCTAGGGACTATACGTTCGAGAATGGCCGTCGATACCATAAGTTTCGCGAAGGGGTCTACCGTTTTCCAAATGACGACTCAGAGTAGGATAAAGAGGACATATCCGTTCCTATCTCTCTCCTTCAGTGAATCTTTTTTAGCTCACTTAAGTCAAATGCAGTCTCCTCCCACTAAGCTCTTTCTAACTGGCGTCGTCCCTCGTGTGTCATTATAGACAATTGAGGTCAACCTGGATCACTTTAATCACCCAGGCCTATAGATCATCCACCTAGATCACCCAGATCACCCAGATCACCCAGGCCACCTAAATCACCCAGATCACCCAGATCACTCAGATCACCTAGGCCATCTAGACCACCCAGGCCCACTAGGTCAAGTCGCATCATAATCTTATATAATGCCTTTGCTAATAATACATTCGCGGCTAGTCTTCAATATCCCTTTATCCTCTAGGGTTTAAGTCTGCCACACCTGATTAACTATAAGGCTAGCGGAACGCAATTATACGACCGCCTACCTTTAAATAATTAAAACCTAAGGCCAAATATTAAATTATAGCACTTAGGGATGGGATGTATAATCTGGCTCCTAAATAGAGGAGACAATAATAATAAAAGCATTAAATAGATTAAAGAGTTCTATTATTCAACTTGGGAAACTCTTAGAATTCTGGGATTAGCAAGGGTCTTTTTATCTAAATGAATGCTTAATGAAATTAGTTATTATATCTATTTACACTACCTTAAAACTCCTATTATACGAACCGCTAGAAAACATAAGAGTAAAAAAGATTAAACATTTCTAATAGGGGTAGCCATCTCTTAGGGCATGCCGTCTACGAAATATAAGAGCATTAAAGCTTCTTCTAAGAAACACTATAAGCGCTATTAAGGAGGCACTTCGCTTCTATCGTTATAACCTTACGATTAAAGAACTAGAAAACATATGCTCTCCCTTCATTATGGGTTATAATAAGAGTGAAGAGAGGAAACGTATCGTTATGATATAGCTGGACATTCGGTTAATAGTTTCCGTCTTAAGATAGCATCATACGGCTAAAGGATGTACTCGTAATAGCTGGCTATTAAGGCAAGGTAGTGCTTAGAAGAAGAGACGTTAAAGTAGTATAAGATAAAAGCGGATTGAAAGTTTTAAGGAAGCTTAATATTATCTATCATTATTGACTATTAACAATATTTTCGGCATAAAAGGAATTCTTAACGGACGTATTAACAATCGTAGATATTTGGTTTTCTAATATGCTCTTTAAAGAGTAAAAGATGTTAAGAGTGAGATTCATACTCTATAATCTATGATCATTAGCAGATGAATTAACACCCTCTTATAGTTAAGTAAAGGGACTATTAATATAAGATAGATCCCAGTCTGCGGCTGTATCGTCCAATCTAATAAAATCCTCTATATATATGTCCCCCTGGGTGGTCTCAGTTAACTATATCGATTATACTTATATTATAGCTATATCCGAATTGTTGACCAGAATATAGCAGTCTACGTTCTGCGCTAACTAGCTTTATTATATGTCCATCATAGGAATATTTAAACTAATAAATAGTAGGGCTGCTATATATTAAGTTATTATTCGAATAATTGAAAGTTAAGTCGTAATACGTATTAAATTACAATTCAGAGGGTGCTATTTAATAGAAGGCAACTAGTAAATGCAATTAATAAAGTGAGATTCGTTAGGGAATAGGTATGGGAGGGGTTTATATACCTTTAGGCCAGAAGGCCATCCGGTTGGAGGATGATTTAAAAGGTTAATCTCAATGTTAAATAACCTTAAATTTATAAGGGCTTTAAGCTAGAGGATTATCTCAACATTAGATGGCCATCGACTCTGTGAGGGACTTAAGCCAGAGGATGACCTATATAGAACGACCCATATGATTAGTGATAGTGGTTAGAGGAGTGCCTTATTGTGGAGAAGACGCCATAGTATGACGCGGCGATTAGGGCTAAGAGTTCATAAGAGTGACAAAGAGGCAGAGTATCAGATTAAAGAGCTTTCACTTTAATAGAAATCACACACGATTCGAACCTTAAGCGTAGTCTTATCGACGTCCGACGCTAGAAAGGTTAAACCTATTTACTAATTAGCATTCCGTTAATTTTTATTTCTACTTAATATAGAAGCTCTCATTTGATGGATGGTCCATGCTAGGGGCAGAGCAGAGACAGGGAGCAGAGACAGGGAGCAGAGATAGGGAGCAGAGATAGGGTGCAGAGACAGAATGCAGAGATAGGGTATAAAGACTGGGGCAGATACTTCTTCAAAAATGCCACAAACCTTCCTAATCTATAAATTCATCACGTAGAATAGTCTAATACTTAAGCAAATCTCACCCTTATAAAACTTCTTATTAATTAATACCGATTAACTAACTCGAACTTCCTTTAGATATGCGTATAAAGGACCGGACTTATATAATTCCTCCTTATCGCGTAAGGCATAATAAAGCGGCAGGTTGGAATAATAACCCATGTCTCTATATATTAACTCTTAGCTATTATACAATCGGAGTTAAATGAAATAGAGTTTCTTCTTAGTTAAAGAGATGAGTAGGTACTCGCCGCCTTTATAGACTTTCGGCGTGATCTAATAGAGTCAGTGGGGATGATTATTATAGCTTTTAGCACAACCTTTCCTTTAAGGTATTAAGTCGAGAGTGAGGACTATATATTTATTAATAAGGTTATAAAAGTAAAGATGAAGGGCTAGATTAGAAGTACCTCCTTCCCTTTAAAAACTTATATATTATTTTCTCTTTTTAGTTTGCTAAATGTTAAGTATATTAGATATGTTTAAAGCCTACGTCTGCCTCTATTATTCTTATAATATAATATCGCTAATGGATTGCTGTGTATTTCGGATCGCGACTTAGTATTAAATTTTATATTATTGGCCTATCTTTTATAATTTCCTTCGAGAACTCCTGCCTCCTACCTCCTGCCTCCTACTATTTTATAGTGTATATATAGCTAGTCGCTGTGCTTAAGCTGCGTCGTAGAGAGTAATGTGTAGATATATATATATATATGGGCTTAGCTGATTCTTTTAAGTCGCGCTGCGAATAATGATCGAGTCCATTAAATTGATTCTGTCCTTATAAAGGATTAAAGGAGTGTGCCGAATGAAAGACAAAGTCGATAGAGACTTTACGCATTATAAAGACGTTTTAGGCGTATATAGTCGCTTTGTTCGTAAAGGTAGAATGACTGTTAATTGTGTTTATCTCATTATATTCTTTATCGTTATAACGCCTTTTATCGACTTTATTTATTATTTGGTAGATAGATATTAGGAGGTTTACTCGTTCCTATCGCTAGTTTAAGTTTAGCATATCTTGGATTAAGGTGCCTCAACGCTTAGGTTAAGAGCTAGTCATAAGCTCGATAATGTTTTGCCCATTAAATCGAAACAGTTAACGTTTCTATTAGAGTATAGCGATTAATTGGTATGGAAAGATACCCTTAAATCCAGGCTATCTAACAACGGCTTTAGAGCCCGATATATTAGTAGTTTAGTTGCATAACCTTAAGAAGTTATTCATACTAGAATAAAGGTGTTGGGAAGAAATAGTTTAAGTCACGTGATCAAACTATGCTCTGTCTTTATCTAAAACAAGGTGTCTAATTTTAACTTAGCCAATTAGGTATATTAGTTCAGTTTTGGCTTAAAGCTATTTTAATTGGATTTTAACTCCTTTTTTACGCTTTAATCTAAGGCTAATTTTAGCTATTACTCTTATTCCGGCCTTAATATTAAAAGCTATGATCGCACGCTTTACTTTTAAATCTAGCCTTCCTTACCTTATGCGTTCTTTAACTTTTAACTTTTTTATATTTAGAATGGCTTCTCGCCTTTAATTCTAGCCTTTTGCCTAATTCTAGCCTTATTGATTCTGTCTTTATTTTTAGTTTTACAATCTCGATAATTAGTATAGCCTTCTCTATAAACGGCTTCGACCTATTTATTTTCCACTAGTCTTATCAATCTCTTTTAAATTGAAAATGATCTCTATGTGGTTCTCTCCCTAGAACTCTACTCTTAATTAGGGTGAGAAGAGTAGGCTTTGAACAATAATTGCCGTTTAAGGTGTTGCATTATATAAGGTAAGAAGCAGCGCCGTGCTACTAACCGCTATGTCTTACTAATACTGTACTGTACGTCTTCCTATCAAACAGTATGTCAAATTTTAATGAAGCCTCCGATTTTGCAGCTTATTATCGCATATACAAGCAATTCGAATCTGCAAACTAACGCTTAAAGGGCATTCAGCCTCAGCCATTAATCGGACCTTAGCAACCAACCTAAGTTCAGGGCCTAGCTGCCCAGCGCCTATCTTTAGCGAGGTTTCAGCCTTAGCCTTATTAATAATCTTTATAGAATGCTCCTGAACTTTCGATATTCTTTCGAACTCTTAATAAAGTAAAGAAACGGCTGAGTGATATATTTGCAGCCCTTAATAGTTTATAGAATATATAAGCATTTCAAATAGCTATTAGATATAGACTAACTTTAATTATAGGTTAGAATAAATTAAGTTATAATGCTCCTATCTTCATTTTAATAAACCTGCTATTTGACGATCTGAATCTAGGATAGTTAAAGAAAATATGGCAAGAATGCATAATAATATGGAAAGGTTTAAGGTTATTGGCAGGGGGGTTCTCAAAATAGTCTTATAACTATTAAACTCGCAGCTATCGAACGGCTCTTTATTACAGCCGCAGACCTTTAAACCATATGGCTAAGAGCTGAACGTTACTTAACCTTTAATATCGTTCATCCTATTATTAAACCCCTTATAACCCCTTTACGCCCTACCATTATTGCAAGCTCTTAAGTCATACTCAGATTTAAATTGTGTCGACTTTGTTATATTAGAATTTTTAAGTAATGACATTTCTTAGAGCCTAGGTGGATACGATCTAATAGACTATAGATACCCTATAATACCAATTTGTCTTTCTCTACACTTGTTATATTTGCGCTTAATAAACTTTTTTTAATAATCGTAATATTGTAGTATGTTCTGTGATTTTGTTAGGAATTCCTATAATTATCGTTAGTTAGCGTGCGAACGTCATTCGTCTCAGCCTCGCGGTTTAGTGATAATGAGGCAGGCCCTGATGATACTAATCAATCCTTAGCAGCTGCTTATCTTTAGACTAACCACTCTAAGAATTTATAGCGTTCTCTTTCTAGCCGACTTTTAATTATAGTTATGAATGCAAATCGGAATTTTCACTCTTATATATAACTTAGGTATATACCTTTAATATTTAACTGAGTTAAACATTCGATACTGCTTAATAAAAGCTTTTAAATTATTGATAGAATAAGCGAAAGCTAAATTATTAAAGTCTGTGATAATTAAAGAAACTTACTTTAACTATTTATTTAGATATTATTATAGCGTTATGACTAAAGATATTATTAAATAGGTTGAACTATATATCTGTAAGATAGTGTGTATTTATATACTTAAAGTTAGAAGTAAGGAGTTGCGCGAGTTAAACGAACTTATAGGACGAATAAGTAAGTTTAGAACGCATATTTAACTCTATAA
>AYLM01001388.1:0-16314 GCA_001625345.1 Cairneyella variabilis | reverse complement strand
TGCTAAGGTTATACTAATTTAAAATCATTTTATTAAAATGGATAAAGGAATAAGTAATCCTTATCTGATTACTTTTAAATTTAAACGTGTCCGCAAATTAAGTCAATAAGCGTCTTTAATAAAACGATCCTATAAGACTATGTAGGGCGGAAATAAGAGAAAAGGCAGGTTATTTAAGAAGCTGAAGTTTGATATTAGTAAACCTGCCACTAAGCCTATTATTAAGCTTGCCACCCTTAAGTTTATTAACGAATCTGCCACTAATGAACCTGCTACTAACGAACCTGCCACTAATAAACCTGCCACTAACGAACCTGCCACTAACGAATTTGCCACTGACGAACCTGCTACCAATAAACCTGCCACTAACGAACCTGCCACTAAGCCTATCACTAAGCCTACTATTAAGCCTGCCACCCTTGAGTCTATTAACGAATCCGCTATCGTTAAACCTAATACTATAAAGCCTCTAGAGACTTTGAGAGAGGGTATACATTAATAAGGCACTAACGAAGTTATGGTAAGATTTGTCGTTATTCCTTTAATTGAAGGTGATGAAATAATTATTAGTGGAGCGGTGGAAGGCGATTTACTTATAATAGCTTATATTAATGGAATGACTACCTCGGATGAATATTTCTCGGAATCTGCTATCGATTCGAGGCTTTTAAATAGCGCTATAGCGCTTAACGAACTGTTAACATCTATTATTGATACCGTTTGTTAAGATCCTTCTCTTATACCTTCGGTTCTATCCTATGCTCTTAAAGCCTTAATAGCACCGCCGAGTGCTAGCCTAAATGCTGTCTCCTTAAAAGCCGTAGGCATTCTTAATCCTGATTAAGCTATAGATAGTTTTAAGATGTCTAAATCAACCTTTAGTATAGGATTACTTAAGTCACTCTCTTCGTGTATAGATTTAATAAGTAGCCTATCTTCTGGGACTGATGATAGCTATATACTCAACTCCTTAGTGTTAAGCGTTTTGAACGATATCCTTAACTATCTAATTTTTGGGAAGATTATAACCGGCGTTATAGAGAATTAAGCGAAGTGCAATCGCTTGATTATAAGGCTTGCGTTAGAGTTTGCATAAGAAAGACTTTAAGAACTTAAGTAGAAAGAGTTAAACCGTATGAAGGAGGGATATTAAATAAATATAACTAATAAAGAATGAAATAAGGTAAAGCATTTAAAGCATATTATTGCATATCTTAATATGAGAGAATTATTGACGATAGAACTATAAGATCTTTTATTAGAGCTAGTAAAGCTTATAAGCGAATTTAATAAGGAGAGCGATTATAAGAATGCACTTTAGTATATCGAGAAAGAGGACGCTGACGATATAAGGAAAGAACTCTGACGCTTATAAGGAGAGACTTATTATTAGCTTATGATCTAATAACGAGTAAAGATAATTAGTTCACTTCTTAAATCGTCCGGCCTAAAGACTTAGATTACTCTTTAAGAGAAATTAGCAATAAAGAGACTCATCTTTAAGAAGAGATATAGTAAAAGTAGGAATAGCGTCTTTAAATGGACATCTTATTGGAAAAACCTATCTGATTTAAGGGAGAAAGGAATAAGGGCATTCCTTTGCCGGACTAGTGAGTTTAAGACATATTTCTTTTAACACTTTAAAGCACTTAATGTGTTGCTTTCTTAGAATAAAGTCTATAACTTCCCTCTTTAATAGCTCCGTTTAAGGGTTATTGCTTAAGAAGGGAACGACTTTTTAAGGAAAAGTGATATTGAAGAAGAGTGGATTTATAATAGACTTTACGCTCTATAAAATATGTGCTAGGGAGACTATCTTAGCGTTTGGGACTAAGACTCAATAGAATATGAGAATTTCTTGGCCAATTATAGCCTAAAACCTACTTTTAGAAAATCAAATATCCATATTCTCCGCTATAGTATTAAAGGCGAACTCGACCGTAATAAGTCTATTTATATTAACTTTATACCGTACGAAGGTGAATCAGATAAAAGGACTTTCGCTAATAAGGCTACTTTAACGAAACTCCTTACTATTGCTTTATTGGTTACTATTACTCCTGGAGACTTCCTTAGTATCTTTTTAGGGCGACTTCGATACACGGATCAGAAGCCGATGAGAGCCATTAGGGGGCTGGTTTCGAATCTTTAGTTGGATTATTTGAAAGTGATAGGAAAGCTTAATAAAATAAAGGTTATAAAGGCTGGCGAGATAATGAATATCTGTCTTATATAGGAAGGAGTGAACGAGGTAAAAGGAGACAAGTCCTTCTATCAATATTTGAGAGTTTTAATTATAGCCACGCGATATATTATGCCGTTCGACCAGCTTGTTCGTCCGCCCTTAGGAGTAGGTGTGCTGTCTGGACAGTCTCTAGCCCGAGTGGCCTTAGGGGCCACAGCGATTAACCATTCCACGCAAATGGATGGGACTAACATAGAGATGGCTCCTTAGACACCGGTCCCCGGGCTAGAGGGAGCGATCAGCCGGCCTATTATCGACTCTCCTGTCGCGACCGTGAATACTCCTATAGAGACAGACCAGTCTGGCTCTGATGCGCCCGTGGGAAGGAACACCCAAGCAGAAGCCAACGAGCCTTATGCCGGTATAAAGGCTGCAACTAGGGCTATATGTATACGAGCAGATAGCGGTGTAGGCGCACCTAGTGGTCTCTCCTTTAGTGCGTTAGTCTTAAGTGAGGCTATAATGGGGAACGCTTTAAGCGTTGGGCAGCCTGTGTTATAGCAGGTGGTAGATCGCCTCGGCCGGACGCGATATTTCTCGTCGAAATGCACTAATTTCAGAGTTAACGGTTTTAATTTATGTTTGCTTTAGCTACAGTATTTGGTCCAATTCAATGATTTAAGATAACTACAATAACTCAGTCGCCGAAACAGTATTGTGATCGTGTTGCTGTGGCCAAAATTGAAGGTTGAGGTATTAGGAGATAGTGGTCTGTGCAGGGGTCATAAATGGAGCAGTATTCGGGTTCTTGTCCATTTATTATCTCTATTTCCCAATATCTCAACCTTTAATTTTGGCCGGGCTGTGGTTCTTGCTTTCTTTACAGTCCATCCCTGCGTGCCGAAAAACAGTTGAGAATCGGAAGAAGTAGTGATGATCTATTCAGCTATTTGGCAGACTGGGACTATTAATACTAAAGGGTTGACTCATTATAGTGTTGCAACTTAGTAGGCAGAAGGTGTGGCGTCACATGACTAATAAAAACCCTGTGTGCCGAAAAAACTTCATGGTTTTAGGGTCTTAAATCTCCACTATGTAAATATATAAAGTTATAATCAGTTTGCTATTATTCTTCAGCTAGTTCTCTATGAGGGCTCGACTTGTCGTCAGAAAAATACTGCAGTTTGGCTATGCTGTCGATCGTCCTGTTGAGAGCATCAAAAGCTGCTATAGCTATTACCCCTGCTCTATCATAACTATCGACCTATCCCCGGATTTCGGGGCCGTGGCATAAAGGTTCTATTAGATTGAAATATAGCTCCAAGGTTTGAAGACATAGAGCACAAAGAAACCTGCCTGCCGGATTTATCTGGACAAAAGTGGGAGGTACGGAAGCAAAACGCAAAGCATCTTAATAAGCGAGGAAGGATTTATCGCCCTTACCCTATATTGTATTCACAGCTACGCTAGTCGTACTTTATTAAGCATTTCATATATGTCACGTGAAAGTATGGCGTTCTAGAAGTTCCACAGGCAACCACGTTTCTTGCCATTCAGTCGTTCCAATACCCTTCTCCATCTCCATGTAAGGTAATGCCTTATGAGCGACCGCGCCAGTAAAGCCCTCTAGCTACTACAATAGATAAAAGCCTAAACATTGCTTTTATCCCAATTGATATGGTATCTTTGAATAATATGATAATTGGGTTTAGGGATCTTTCTTTATACCATGTTATCTTCGAATTACTTAAATGTTTAGATATATCGACCGTATCAACCAAACCAAGTTAAAACCCTAATACAAGACCTAAGTCACATTACACAATAGTAATACTCACCTTCTTACTCCCCTTGAAGTTGTCATTTCTATCGGTACCGTGAAACAAGCCTCTACGTATCCACAGCTGCCTTCCTTCCTTTTCTCCCAGTGCAATTTTACTTACTACTAAACCAGCAATGAGTCTAACGCAACCGCCAAGTGAATCAAATGAACAGAGCAAAAGAGCATGCAAATGTATCTGTTTTCGCAGAAAGTCTTTTGGGTCGTCGGGGTAGAAGATGAATGTCTCTGGACTTGGATGTGACGGCACGTCTGTAGACGGTTTTGGGGTTGAGTGAGAAAGAGGTACCGGCTCTAGCTCTTCAACACCGAATACCATCCTAAACGCCATGGACTGATGCTTCTGCTTGCGAGTCGAACAAATCACTGGCTGCAGAAATCCGGAAATGGTAAGATGTCCTGCAACTACCTCCCCAAACCGCATGTCTTCTAAAGCTCTTCTCACAGAGCATTCTTCAACCTTGACATGTATCTCAATATCGTCAGGCACCCCAAAACGATATCCGAACCAGGTTGGGTCATTAAGACTAGCCCAGGACCAAGACGGAGCGATGTATTGATTCGTTTTCCTGAATTGAGAAAAATCGTAATCGTCCGAGCGATGTACAAACCACATTAGACATTGAGGAAGATATGCCTTCCAAAGCCCAGCAAGGTATTCGTCTCCCAGAACATTGCTGAAGTATTCCGCGACACCAGAAACAGCCGGCAGAGTATC
Organism: Cairneyella variabilis; assembly: GCA_001625345.1. NCBI lineage: Eukaryota > Fungi > Ascomycota > Leotiomycetes > Helotiales > Cairneyella > Cairneyella variabilis. The sequence continues at coordinate 11,571 of AYLM01001388.1, read as the reverse complement.
AGAGCGAAATGTAGCCGTTCGCATCGAATAAGTCTCAACAACCTTGAGCCAAGCCTTCAGCGCATCCGGAAAAATGTCCTCCTCCCCTTTTACTTCGCTAAACGGTACTAGCTTCTGAGTCTGACTAAGGTCCAGACCCAGATCATCGACTTTCCCTCCATCAGCGTAATAGGTGGTTTTACATTGCCATCGTATACGATACGAATCATATGCCAGTACCCGTGGCGATAAAATATCTTCTTGCAAAGCCCAGGCTCTTGTATTGAGCGGTTCAGAGGAAGTTTGATACGTCGTGAATTGCCTAGCAAAGATTGTGCTTCTTGTATTATCATCGCCTGAGTAAAATGGTAATAAAAACCACTGGGGATCCTCCTCCCGTCGAATTCTCTTTTTGAGAAAACCGTCCTTGACACCTTTTGCCGAACTAGCTGAGATTGTAAGAATGGCGTTAGAGTAAATAAAACCCATTTTCTGGATCTCGCGTGCTTTATCTTCTGATGAATCTTGGATAATGCATAGAGCATCGATCCAAAGATACTGGAACCCCAACTTGCGGCAAACCAGAATAGCGTCTTTAATTGTTTGAGGGTTTGAAGTCAGTGGTACTCCGAGAATATAGGTTTCCAGAGTTGCGGTTGTTAAAACCGCTGGCTGAGGACCACCCCAACAATAGCTGAGAGCTACATAAGGAGCCATTTTTCCTTGTGAGATACATAGTTTTACTAATCCATCGCCTTCAACTGTTCGAAGGTCGAGAACACGAGTTGGTAATGGTACTGATGTGTTCGAGCATTTATCGTGGGAACCTAAGCAGGTGGAAATCCATGATTTTGCAAGATCAAATGCGGCTTCCGAATTCACATCTAGATTCTCGGGTCTTGTTTTCACGAACAAAGAGGCTGGTTCATCTGTCATGCATTAGCAAGATTCTCATATAAAGGACCAACTTATGGAGTCACAAGACATTTCCATTTTCTTTGGCGTAAAAGCCCCCCAAATATCTCGGGCAGTGTGAGTAATTTAACTTTGAATCTCTCACCAATATGAGATATTAAAATAGAATGCCTCAAGTACTGTGAGAAATTCAAAGCACGAAACTTCTCACGGAACCTGGTACGACTATATCATGTATGTCACCCAGTATGCCCCGAATTGTGACTACATGCCAATATACCGGAAGCTCTTGGAAGAGTGTTCTAAAAAAAATAAAAAATAAAAATATGTACTACCTCTTTCTGCCGCAACATCAAGCCACTATAGCACCATAGAGTCAGCCTTTCTTATCCAAGAAAATTTCAAGAGCAGCTCTCTCTCAATAGGAAAGTGACTGAGAGTATTACACAATCTCAAAACCGCGAAGCACAAAACAAAAAGCACGAGCTTTTAAAACTTACAATCCCACTCCCTTTACCTCCTCTCTCCTCATCTGGCTCAACAACAATCTTGTCAAACACCCTACTCCCACCTTTCACCTCCCAATGTTGACTGTACGAAAACGTAAACGGCATTTCCTCATCCCCCGCCTCCCACCTCCCAATCAACTCGGCATTCGCCCAACTGCCAGAAACACTGTAATAATGCGATTTAAGCGTATGATTGAAGATAATCGTGCAAAGTGGACAACCAAGAGTGCTTGAGGCGTGGAGACGTTTGCGAGTGGTGGTCCATGAGTAGCCTTTACGACCATCCCCTGGTTTAGCGAGGAGGGTGTCGAGGGTTTGGGAAGATACCGTATAGCAGGAAGTACATAGACGAGTCGTGGGTATAGGTTGTCCTTGGATAGACATTTTGATGTTGGAGAGGTGGTTATTGAAGTCGCACAAAGCACAATATAAGAAGTTTATTTTACATTCTACACGAGGACTGGCGTGTCATTCTTATTGGCTCGATTGAGCATTTAACGCTTGGCAAATAATTACATAAGTGGAATTACGTCGTAAGTTAATTACCTAAGTATTATGGCAGCTGCGGGGTCGTTTTGCTCTAACCAAAAACCGTTAGTCACCTCGACGCGAGGTACCAAAGGAATTTGCACGCCACAGCAGCCACAAGGCTGATGACGATCTCCCGCATAGTGAGGAGGCCTGAGAGCTCAAGATAAAAACCACTTTATGGGTATTAGGGGTGGTGGAAGCCTGGTGGTAGGGCTGTGGTGGAGAGGGTCTATTACGCTATAAAGGGAGACTCTTTGCAAATTAGGCGGAAGGGTGACGATGCGAACGTGATTTTCTAGTCGGAGGGATTCAAGGTGTCCGGAAGTGGCTATAGAAAATAACTTATAAAAAATTGTAAGGGATATTACAGTGTGCACAGATTTTAAGATACTTTAAAGTCAAAGTACCTACAGTCGCTTGCAAAATCGGTTTCGCCCCTTTCGCTTAAAAAGATTCTGAGCACAGACCACCTCATACATTTTTGGCGCTGACACTGTATCTCCTTTGTCATCCCGTGTACTCTGTAGCACTGTAACATAAGAGACTCACGATCTGCTCCTTAGTCGGCGGCCAGCGAGAGGTTACTGCTGAGATATACGTATAATATCTACCGTTCTTTCGAATAGCAAAGAAGACATCTGCGCCGAAGAAACGATGAAGGTCATCTACTTTGCTAATAAGGCTAATTTTCCTTCGTACAAGTCGCGAGCGAAATCGGCTTCCGCATTGGACACTTCGCAAATTAAACTGAGCCACATTTTCAAGACGCTTCGGGCTGCACTAGCATAATTCTGGCTAGCTGCCTTCATCCTGCATGCATACGCCACACCTCCACGATGTCACGTGTGAACTAGCACTTAGCTCCCACGGCGCCACCCTTCGATCATTCCCGCTGGCAGATAGAGCCTCATGGGAAAAGCCCGCAGAAGAGCTTCACTCGTAACATGACTTGACTAACCAGCAGCAGTACCAATAAGAGCCCGACTTACCCAACTCGGCTGATGCGCTGTCTGGATGGCTAAAGTAGCGTCTTTCTTTCAGCTCGAGTCTCAGATCATTCTAGCTTCAACTTGTGGGTAGCGCCGTTGCGCATCTCGCTCGCCATTGTTTCGTTATGTTTGCTTCTCTTGGCGGGCAGGCTGACTTTTGAAAGAGAAATCATAGTACGACGACTATGGCATGGCCTCTCGAAGCCACCATCACTTTGACACACGATGATTATACGGTCGCATGGCTATGCGCCCTGCCGATCGAGAAGGCGGCTGCGAGGAACATGCTAGATGAGCTCCACAGTACTCCTTCACAACTAGAACACGATAAGAACATCTACACTTTCGGTTGCATCTGTGGACATAATGTGGTGATCGTCTGTCAAGGAGACATGGGCACAACTGCTGCCTCTATCGTGGCCACGCGGATGGACTCTACATTTCGAAGGCTCCGATTTGGGTTGTTAGTTGGCATCGCTGGAGGTGTGCCCGAGGAGAAGGACATCCGCCTTGGGGATGTGGTTGTTAGCCAGGGAGACGGTATATCAGGAGGTGTTGTGGCTTATGACCGTGGAAAGGTGACCCTACTAGGGTTTGAGTCAAGACCATTTTTGAACGATGTGCCGGAGGTGTTGCGCAATGCCTTTCGTGAGCTCGAATCTCGTCTAATAGATCAGGACAGCAAGATCACAACGTATTTGTCGGAGGCGACTATGAGAAATAGCCGCTTCTCAGCATTCAAAATGCCAACCCACCTCGCCGACGACCTCTTCCAAAGCGATTACTCTCATGTCAATTCAAAGGACAAGACCTGCGCAGACTGCGCAAAGACCAACATCGTTAGCCGGCCCACTCGAGCCGGTCCGCTAGTACACTTCGGCGTTGTTGCTTCGGGCAATCAGGTTATCAAGAACGCTGCAGAGCGAGTCCGGATCCACACAGCTCATCCTGGTGTGCTCGCTATTGAAATTGAAGCGGCTGGGTTGATGAACGTCTTTGGCTGCGCAACTATACGAGGCATTTGTGATTATGCAGATTCCCACAAGAATGATGGTTGGCACAAGTACGCATCAGCTACAGCTGCTGCAGTCGCTAAAGAGGTTCTTGGGATTGTACCAGTGGCTATGGTGGTAGCTGCTCCGCCGATAGCTGTAGTTGGTTAGTGTTCTATTTTCAGTTTTATATGTGCAATACCATAAGCAGATATAGAACTTATATTACTGTTTTGCTTGTATCTTGAATTTTTAAATATTTTTAAATATTTTTTCCCCCCAAAAGTTATAATGTCGCACCGACACTAACTCTTGTCCTTCCTGTAGACCTACTTGAACAGCTGCCTTTCGCTACCGACGCATCTTTCAACGCGTCTGGGAAAGAAGACGACCCGCTCTGCCTACCTGACACTCGAGTCGAGGTACTGAAGTGCATCAAAGCATGGATTGACGGGGACGACGAACGGCATATATTCTGGCTAAACGGTTGGGCGGGTACTAGGAAATCTACCATAGCGCGAACAGTTGCTCGGGAAAACTACGACAGAAAGCGTTTAGTCGCAAGCTACTTCTTCTCAAGAGGCGGCGGTGACATTAGCTCTGCGGGGAAGTTCGTTAGTACAATTGCTGCGCAGCTGGCTCACAAATCACCGGCTTTTAAAGACCTACTTCTGAAGGCAATATCCAAAGACCAAGGCATTGTCCATTGCGTCCTGGGAGATCAGTGGAAGGAACTCATCATTGGGCCGCTATCGCAGCTCGAGGCTGGCTCACTCCCGTCGCGTCTCATCATGGTGGTCGATGCGCTGGACGAGTGCGAGATCGAAAGCCAAAAACGGGTGCTTCAACTGTTTGTCGACACTCGAGGATTAGATCGAGTCCATCTTCGAGTTTTGGTAACGAGCAGACCTGAAATGCTGATTCGAGATGGCTTCTCGCAACTCTTAAGAAATGCACATCAGGATCTCGTCCTGCACGACATATCGGAATTCGTCGTTGACCACGATATTTCACTTTTTCTGAGGCACAACCTCGCAATGATCAGCCCAGAAGAGCAAGTAATCAAGCAGCTGGTCCAAAAGGCCTCACGTTTGTTCATTTGGGCTGCAACTGCGTGCCGGTTCATTCGTGAAGGGCAAAAAAGACAGGTCATCAAAAACAGATTGTCCAGTATTCTTCAGAGTACCGGCTCTGTTACTGAACCGGAGAATCACCTTAACGAGACCTACATTACAGTCCTTAGGCACTCCATTCCCGCTAAATTCTCGGACAAAGAGAAAGAAGAGTTCTGTGGCACGCTGAGAACCATGCTTGGAAGTATAGTAGTTTTACTCTCCCCACTTTCTGCCCACTCCCTAAGCAGGCTACTCGATGTTCCCAAAGAGGACATTGACGAGACGCCGGAAGATCTTCATGCTATCCTGGATATTCCAAAGAATACAAACCGCCCGCTCCGTCTGCATCATCCTTCATTCCGCGACTTCCTTCTCGACAAAGACAGGTGCAGTGATCCACACTTCTGGGTAGATGAGAAGCAAGCACATCGGACGTTAGCTGAGAGCTGCATATGGCTCATGTCTGCCTCTCTTAAGCAAGACATCTGCGGACTAGACGCTCCCGGAGCACTAGTGGCCGATATTGAGAGCAGTCGAGTTGAGCACAGTCTTCCACCGGAGCTTCAGTATGCATGTCTCTACTGGGTCCAGCATCTTCAAAAGAGCGCTTGTCAGATCTATGACAATGACCAAGTCCACCAGTTCCTACAAGTTCATCTCCTCCATTGGCTTGAGGCACTGAGCTGGATGAAAAAGGCCTCTGAAGGAATTCTTCCAATAATTTCCTTAGAGTCTATTGCTTCAGTAAGCTTACTTTAGCCTCTTATAAGACCATAGCTAACTCTTCTTAAAGAGTAGGAACTGTCCTCAATTCTGCAAATTTATTCAGGATGTAAAACGATTCGCTCAATATAGTCGGCCTATAATGGAGCAAGCCCCCCTCCAGATATATCTCAGTGCATTGATATTTGCGCCAGCAAGGAGTATAGTCCGAAATGAATATCATTCTCGGGCACTTCGCTGGATGAAGAGATTGCCCAATACCAGACAGGATTGGAGTGCCTTACTACAGACCCTTGAAGGTCATACTTGTGAGGTGAATGCGATCGCCTTCTTAAAGGATGGGAAGACACTAGCGTCGGCGTCAAGGGATCACACAGTGCGGCTCTGGGACCCGACCACTGGGCAGTGCCTGCAGGTCCTCGAGGGCCACACTCGTGGGGTTAGTGCGATCGCCTTTTCAAAGGATGGGAAGACGCTGGCGTCAGGGTCGGATCACACAATGCGGCTCTGGGACTCGACCACTGGACAATGCCTGCAGATCCTCGAGGGCCATACGAATTGGGTGTGTGTGATCGCCTTCTCAAAGGATGGAAAGATACTAGCATCAGGGTCGGATGATCGCTCGGTGCGGCTCTGGGACCCAACTACTGGACAGTGCCTGCAGACCCTCGAGGGCCATGCTCGTGAGGTGAGGGCGATCGCCTTCTCAAAGGATGGGAAGATGCTGGCATCGGCATCGTGGGATGGCACGGTGCGGCTCTGGGAGCCCACCACTGGACAGTGCCTGCAGATCCTCAAAGGCCATACTCTTGAGGTAAATGCGATCGCCTTCTCAAAGGATGGAAAGACGTTAGTATCAGGGTCGGCGGATCACACAGTGCGGCTCTGGGACCCGACCACTGGACAGTTCCTGCAGATCCTCGAGGGCCATACTGATTCGGTGAGGGCTATTGCCTCTTCAAAGGATGGGAAGATGCTGGCGTCGGCATCGTGGGATAAAACAGTGCGGCTTTGGGACCCGACCACTGGACAGTGCCTGCGGATCCTCAAGGGCCATACTCGTAGCGTGAATGCGATCGCCTTCTCAAAGGATGGGAAGACGCTGGCGTCGACGTCAGGGGATCACACAGTGGGGCTCTGGGACCCGACCACTGGACAGTTCCTGCAGATCCTCAAGGGCCATACTGGTGGGGTCGGTGCAATCGCCTTCTCAAAGGATGGGAAGACGCTGGCGTCGGTGTCCGATAGGGCCCTGTCTGTGTCTAGTGATGACTGTATAGTGCGGCTCTGGGACCTAACCACTGGACACTGCCTACAGACCCTCGACGGCCATACTAATAGTGTGAGTGCGATCGCCTTCTCAAAGGATGGGAAGACGCTGGCGTCGGCGTCGGGGGATCACACAGTGGGGCTCTGGGACCCGACCACTGGACAATGCCTACAGATCCTCGAGGGCCATACTAATTGGGTGTATGCGATCGCCTTCTCAAAGGATGGAAAGACGCTGGCGTCAGGGTCGGCGGATCACACAGTGCGGCTCTGGGACCCGACCACTGGACAATGCCTGCAGACCCTCAAGGGCCATACTAGTTCTGTGTCTGTGATCGCCTTCTTAAAGGATAGGAAGACGCTGGCGTCAGGGTCGACGGATCACACAGTGCGGCTCTGGGACCCGACCACTGGACACTACCTGCAGATCCTCAAGCACCATCGTGAGGTGTATGCGATCGCCTTCTCAAAGGATGGGAAGACGCTAGCATCGGCGTCGGGGGATCACACAGTGCGGCTCTGGGACCCGACCACTGGACAGTGCCTCCAGATCCTCCGGCATACTAACTGGGTGTATGCGATCGCCTTTTCAAAGGATGGGAAGACGCTGGCGTCAGGGTCGGGGGATGCCTTCTCAAAGGATACAGGGTCGCAGAATCACACAATACGACTCTGGGACCTAGCCACTGGACAGTGCCTGCAGACCCTCGAGGGCCATACTCGGGAGGTGACGGCGATCGCCTTCTCAAAAGATGGGAAGACACTAGCATCAGCGTCAAGGGATGACACGATACGGCTCTGGGACCCGACCACTAGAGAATGCCTGCAGACCCTTGAGGGGATTCGTGCAATGAAAAGTCTATCATTTTCAAAGGATGGGCGGCATCTCAAAACAGACCGAGGTATCCTAGTTCTTAACTCCAATGCATTGGGCACCTGTCATAATCTGGGACAGCCAGCCCGTGCAATATTTGTCAAGAACACATGGGTCACCCAAAGTACACAGAATCTTCTTTGGCTTCCACCAGAGTACAGAGATCCTACATGTCTAGCTATCCAGGACAATATTCTTGCCCTTGGTAACAGGTCTGGTCAGGTTCTAGTCCTTGAATTCGCCTTCTCCTAATTCACTGAAGTACCGTACAATGATTTTGTACGGGAGGGGATGTGCAAAAGTCACCGGAGACTCTGGAACATTCTAGGATTTTAACATCACACTCTATATTTAAAATGTCTTTTATCCGCAAAGAGTGGTCTACCCCTCAAAAGGCCCGTTTTCGTGCTTTGGTGGAGGATGCAGGGTGGTCTGGTCCAGCCAGCTTCTAGATCATTGCCAACTAATGTAACCTAGATTAGAATTATAACAGGTGAATTATAAGACTAGAGCATTACTGTATTCTCTCTACTCTCTGTATTTCGCTGTTTATACATATTTACTCAAGGCCTCAAAGATCCTGTACGTAACCCACAATGGCGCCGAATCTTGCACTGTCCCAGCGTGAGCAGATTCGAGATCCCAGATTCTAAGTGCACAGGACGTAGTGACTAGGTGTCGTGCGGCAACCGTTAACGGAGGTGTCCAGGTACTACAGAGTACAGGGGATGACAAAGGCGCTACGCCGGAAATGGACGAGGTGGTCTGTGCTCAGAATCTTTTTAAGCGAAAGGGGGGCGAAACCGATTTTGCAAGTGACTGTATCATTTTTTTCGGCACGAAGGGTTTTTGTTAGTCATGTGACGCCACACCTTCTGCCTACTAGGTTGCAACAGTGTAATGAGTCAACCCTCTGGTATTAATAGTCCCAGTCTGCCAGATAGCTGAATAGATCATCACTTCTTCTTCCGATTCTCAACTGTTTTTTGCCACGCAGGGATGGACGTTAGTTTAGATGTTGGCTCGATTCTGACTCCCGATCTGGCTTTCCCCAAGTCTTTAATGAGGTATCGTCGCTAGACCTACGATCAATTCTGACACCTTGGTTCGAGCTTTCTTTACTTCACTTTTGGCCTCTCATTTAATTTGACTTTTGCTCAATTCTACTACAGTAGAAGGCGAATTGAGCGTCGCTAGTTTTTTAGTTAATTATTTTAGCGGGGTTCATTTCCAGACACTTGTGGCTGTGCACCCCTGCCCAGTTGTACTTCAGGTACCGCTGCTACCCTTTAATTGCCAGGCAAAGCGGAGCCAATTCTTGCCCGTACACAGGCTGATGACTTTGCACTAGAAAAAAACCAGTAAATTATGTAGGCAAGGCATTAAAAGCTGCACGCCTGGTTGGCCCATCTCACTTCGATCTCAGCTCCAACTTGGGAGTTTTGCCGTCGCGATTTTCAGGTACCGGTCCAAGCCGTCATCCCTCAAAAGTGATTACAGCTGCAGCCATCACATATATCCCGTAACGCCGCGGATTTGTAACGTAAAATTCATGACAATAGGTGCTCTAAGCTTTGCAATAGCTCGGATATTATATCCTTTATGGAATCAAATCTTCTGTTCCCTGCTGATATTCCATAAATGTCTGCAACTCCTTCTCATTCGTCTCACGTATTAATTTCTCAATCTCCAATTCCTCATCGTTCAGATCTCCCTCTTTCAAGTCACGCTCCTCACGACAGTGGCCACATATAGCTCGCACCTGCACGCCCATTCTCTCTTCCAAGTATCCTTGCCAATTTTTCGCATAGTACCCTTCAATAACTAGTTTCTCCAGCCCTTGGATCTTTCCTAAGGCACGTACAAAGTCCAGGTTATCACCCAAGCCCCTCTTCCTAGCCCCTCGCTCAAGATGCCGGGAAAATTCACAATCCGCATCCCATCTAAGCTCAATACATCGTAGTCCGCTTGCTTCTTCAGCTAATATATAGAGAAGTTGTAGCCACGGAGAGATTTCAGCCATCCATGGCACCCAGATATGTAGTGTCTTTACTAACTTGAGGTTCATAAGACCAATCTGCACGATGAGTCGAAACATCTGTTCGGGTTCGCTGATCGCAAATACGTTCTGCGAGTAGAGTATCAAATTCACTTCGTGGTATATCTGCTTGCATGTCTGCAGTATTCCTGGTTCCATCGTTCTATATTGTCGAAATTGACCCATGTGGAGTAGGACCGACTTTTGATCTGTGTTTCCAACTGCCCACGAAGGGTTTTCCTTCCGGTTAAATCGGCTTACGAGAAATAGGTCGTAAATTTGAAGCAGATCTTCTAGTGAGAAGTCGAGATACTCAGAGATTATAAATATCTGACCTTTAAAATGATATATTTCATAGACGTTGATGATGTTCTGGTGTTGCATTTGGGGAAGACTCCAATCGGTACATGTAGCATTGTAAGTCTTCATTACCCGTACTTCGGTCCTTTTATTGCAAAGTACGAGGGAGACATCTGATTCGCAACTAGCAAACGGGTCGTAGAAGTCCCATGGGCTATATTTGTGGAATAGAATATCTCTCTGTCCTGTGACCCAGAATGCCTTCGGTTGATTTCTTGCCTTCGGATGTGAGCGCGTGGGACACCATGACTGTCTCCGGACGGCTGTTGATGTTGGTATGGCAGATGATCCGTCATCAGATGCCATATTTTGACTTCAGGCCTCATATAATACTTGAGATTATTGATCGAGACGGGAGAGGAGATTGAGATATACGTACTATACCTATTGGATAGGAGCCGAAATTCAGCACTTGGCTTCTAGGTTGTTTTTGTAACCAGAGCAATTTTTGGATTTCTAACTTAGTCTTTTCGGGGCGTCCGGACGACCAGCGTAGAACCGGGCCATATTTGGCTGGCTGCCTCGCCAAGTACAGGCGCCAGAATTGAAAATCAATTCGAGAGCATAGGATGGCCACATCCACAGAGAAGATACAGTAAGGACTTAATATCGCAGACTAACTTAAGTTACTATAGTCAATCGTGGGTCTGTGCTGCAAGGTTTACTTTATGTCAGATCAGGAAAGGCGTGTGGCACGGGCCGTCCCGGAGGCTGAACGCAAGTCGGGCTTGCCGGTCGTTTCGGTAGAGCAATTCATTTTCTGATTGTTTAGTCCACATACTGTAAAGATTGCCAATAACTTTCGCATTATTTCTATTTAACGTCCATCCCTGCGTAGCGGAAAACCCTACGTGCCGGAACGACTTCATGTTTTGGGGGTCCCAAATCTCTACCACATAAATATATAAAGTTACAATTAGTTTGTTATTGTTCTTCAGCTATTTCTCTAAGAGGGTTCGGTTTGTAGTAAGAAAATACTATAGTTGTGGTCATATTATCAATTGTCCCATCGATGGCATTAAAAGCCCTTTTGGCTGTTCCCCCCTGCTCTATTATAACTATTGGCCTGTCTCTAAATTTCGGGACTATAGCATAAAGCTTCTATCAAGAAAGAATATAACGTCCATCTCTGCGTGGCGGAAAACCCTATGTGCCGGAACGACTTCATGGTTTAAGGGTCTCAAATCTCTACCACATAAATATATAAAGTTACAATTAGTTTGCTATTATTCTTTAGCTATTTCCCTATAAGGGTTCAGTTTACAGTAAGAAAATAC
>AYLM01001385.1:0-12242 GCA_001625345.1 Cairneyella variabilis | reverse complement strand
CTTTATACCCAGACTTATATAAGATCACACTTCGACCCTTTCTCCCTTCAATTTCCGATTTAATCAGATTCTTAACGTCGAGACCTCTATAATTTATTATAATATGGTTATATATACCGATTCGACCGGCCATATCGTGTTCCGCGCCTTTAGTAATATAATTCTTAATCACAAAAAGACAGATATTAAGGATCTATTAGAAATTTAGATTAAGGATGCTTTAATAACTGCCTTAATCGAACTTATATATTCAGAGTCTTACTTAAGTAAGTCATTTATCTATTATCTTACTTATTTTAAGTACGCTTTGGGATGGCTGTTAGCAAGGGGTTCTTTTAATATTAATTAAGACCTATCTTTAAAATCCACTTATTAAAATAATGCGATCCTTCTTACCTTTATATTATAATTATGAAAATTTTTAAGAAGTTGCCTTATATAAGGTAACTAGCCAACTATTCTAATATCCATCGCGAATAATAAGACTATTCTATACTCATTGAGATGTATCTCCTTATTATAAGGTCCCTTAATGATGGCTCTTAATTCGGTGAGTTGGGTTAAGCTACTGTTAATAGGAAGACTTTGCATAAATCCTATCTGCTATTAAATGATAAAGACGATAATATCCCGATCTTTATCATATAGATACCACTACGCGACTATATATAGGTGCGATTGAAAAAGAGCATTATGGCTTACTCCCAGAATGCAGAGGTATACGAATTGACCCGCTCGGTACTTTCAGAGTCTTATAATCTTAGCATAAATCTAGTACGCATTTGGCAAAGATTTAATTATTATTCAATATGAGTATTCCTAATTTCGAATGTTCCAATAGAGTATTTAATACATCTGGAGAAGGTGTAAAGACATCCATATATAACATATAATAAGGAGATATATAGTTGGTATGCTAAGGAGCTTCCTTAGAACGTATATCCAAATTGCGATCATAATAATCACTACCAGAACTCGATAAAGATTTAAGAAGATCTTATAAAAATGATGTCTCACGATTGAAAAGGAGGTAATGAGAATAGCGATTATAGCAATAGCAGCCTGGCTTATTTATTAGCAGTCTCCTTTTAGCGCGGGAGGATAGACTCACTACCAATAACGCTACTTAAATGGATGAGTGTAGGTTAAGCGTTTGTAATACTATAGCAAGAATCATATAAATCACTCCTTCGATTATAGCTATCCTCCCTATCTAACGATAAATAGCACTATAAGCCTTATATTTAAGTTCGCAGCGACTAATAATAGAGTTCATATAACATCTGAGAGCGAGAGGGATGAGATTCACTATAGATAATAATCCTATTCACTGCAAGATCTCCATACAATCATACATGCTAAGAGTGAGGTAAAGGATATTGCCTATAAGGAGTGCAGTGACTAAGAGCGCATAATATCTAGTGGTACCTCTTATATACTTATTGACCTATGGATAAAAGACATGCTTAAGAAAATAATAGGTTATAAAAGTATGTATAAGGCCTATCGAAATCCTTAATATATAAAAAACAATTGAAAGGGCTGTAATGGCTGCAAGCGCTACAGCATATCATTAGATGATGTCCATATCCTAGGGGCTTATTGATATAGTATGAAGACCGGACATATTGTGTAAGGGAAACGGCACAGGCCCGACAGATCGGATTATAGGTAGGCGTTTAAATTGAAAGCTAAAAGTTGCTATTATATTCAGCACGCTTAGCATCTTAATTATATTAAAGGTTGGGCACTAGCAATGCGCCTCTAGAAGTGACGCCTCTAGAAATAGACAACCTCAGAACTAGCCACCTCCTCTTATAAAGCCTCTAGAAACTATACCTTTAGAAATAGCTCTAGAGCGATAAGCCTCAGGAAAGTCCTCTACCATTCCGTTTCGTACTCAATAGTTACGTTTACAGCTAGATTCCATTTAACGATCGCATGAAATATAATCGCGAAATTTATTTAACTTCGTCTATAATCAATATAGATCTAATTAAGTTCCGAGACTATAGGATCTTTAATACCCTAAGTAAACATATATAAATAATAGCGAAGTAGAGAGAGTAGAAAGAATACTTAAGAAAATTTTTAACGAAGGAAAATTAGCGTTATAAGCAAAGTTAATAATCTTTATCGTTTTTTTAAGGCAGATGTCTTCTTTATTATTCGAAAGAAGGGTAGATATTATATGTATATTTTAATAGTAAACTCTCGCTAGCCGCCGATTAAGGAGCAGATCGTGAGTCTCTTATTATCGAATAAAGGTAATGACTAATAAATTCTTAAGAATAAAGCCACCCTTTATTAAAAATGAAGATATTAGCGGATTTTAATGCTATTAAAGGAGATGAGAAGGCGAAGAGACAGAACGATGGGTTTTAAGATTATATCACTCTCCATTAGATATTAAAGGACTAACCGCTATATGACAAATAAGGGAGGGAAGTAAAGGGCAGAGAATAAACAGCGGAGAATAGAGGGCAGAGAGACAAGCCTTAGTGGCTGAAGGATCGGAGATTGGCTGAAAGCTTCCCAAGTTTAGAAAGACGTATAATAGGTGATAATTAATAATCAAAGAAGATAAAAGCGCGAAAACAAGAATTATAATAAATTACTCAATCTATTCATGCCTACGTTAGCATCACTATACAAACGGCATCCAGATTGACTGCAACTATGAATGGTAAAATCATAAGCTCAATAGTATTCATAGAACGGCCTGCCACTACCGGGAAGAAGGGAAATATTAGAAGACCCGTATCCCACCTAGCCTCCTAATAATTATATCAAAGGCGTAGCCTATGCTAACGTTCTGTATAATTTAAGAAGTGCTTTGTATTACTTAAGAAGGCTGAACATCCTCAATAGGGACAGCTAAAGCCCTTATTAACAACCTGGGGTCGAAGGTGCTAAGCTTAGATATACCGGCCGAGGCTATTAGGACAAGAGAATATATGTTCCTATTTCCGCGGTCCGGCTTCTTTGTCACCCCACCTATAAAAGGCACAGCATAGCATAAGGACGATTAACAGCTCTTCAAGTTCCATAGCAGCCATAAAGTCTACATTTAAATCTATGTCTAAGTCGGATTCCTGGCCCACTAGCGTCTTTATATCCTAACTCACGTCTGACTATATGCTAAGTTTTACTTCTCCCCATATATCGTCTCTAAAGATGTTCCCATTAACGCTCTCTATATCCGTATTAACATCCAGGCGACGAGTCTTTAAACGCCCTCTTAACTATAGCGTCTTATAGTGATGAGGGGTTTTTTGCCTTTTATAAAGCCGCACGAGGTTTTCAATAAGATCAATTCGCACTTAAAGGATCTAATCCTCGGTTAGGCTATTAAGCGGCATAAAGAGCAGTTTAGCCATTATAGCCCGCTTCTCGAGCTCGTACTTAATCGCTGGTAGGGTCAGAATGTCGGCTGGGCGGATGCCCTATAATTATTAATCGACCTTGGTAGTATGGACTGTCCTATGGAACTCTTCAATAGTCTTCTTAAGCCAATCCTTATTTAATTAGCGTTTTAATGTGTTAATATCAGCTTATATGTCTTTATATTGCTCGTATCATATCGTTTTCTTAGCCGACTTAAATAATAGGATAATCGTGATCCTTAATCTCTTAGACACATCGAGCACGCTTTTCAATAAGCTTAAGGAGGCTAAGATCCCTACTGATCTTAAACTTCTGCATGTTTATTAGAGCTATCGGAGCTCGCTTGTAACGAGCTAGCCTGCTAATAGCTCGGATAAGATCGTTACGTTATATAGAGCTAAGATATATAGCCTGATAGTCCCGGTCAACGAACGACGGCATATAGTACTATTTATAAACATCTCCCCGATTGCTTATGATCTGCTGACGCTCTTTAGGAGTTAAAGCTTTTATAGATGATTAGCTAACTTGGAAACTAATTCTTAAGAAGAGTAGTTCTTAGGGGGGAAGGGAACTAGAAACGCCAAAAGCTTACTATTTAGCCTCTTCCCTAAAGCTCGCCGCAGGTCATAGAACTCAAGTCTCTTCTTAAACTTATATATCTAGCCAAGGCGGATGAGATAATGTCAATGTTTCGAATAGTTTAGAGCTTTAGTCTTGAACACGCGGATCCTATTAGCAGTATGCTCGACGTCCTAAAAGACAGGTCGTTCAGCCTATTCATCATCCCACTAAAGTCGAATACAGTCTATATCGAGTGGGACAATCAGATTATAGATATCCTTTAACAAGGTGAACTTATTCTTAAATACATTATTAGCAAGCGCTAAAGATAGTATAAAAGTGACTCCGCAATATGCGAGATCCTTTACTTTATAAAATACAAATATCTTCCTATTTTTTAAATTAGCCCATTAATAAGATAAAGTATAGTTATCATAGAAAGGATAACATCACTCACTTCTTTCTCTTCCTACCAGTCCTCTTAATCCGCTTTAAATTAAGCTTTATTATAATAATCGGCGGCCGCCTCTTTATTAAAGGTGGGAAAAGTTGGAACTCGATATCTTTATATTAGAGACCGACAAGAGCTTTTAGCCTAATAGCAATACAGCTAACAAGATCTAAGAAGGGCGAGAGCTATACCTAGAGTCGCTTATAAGCAAACACCTTAATATCGCGCACCTAATGGCTATTCTAAAGGGCGCACAGATCCTTTATAAAGAGCCTAGCCTTCTCCTTTTCTAAGTCGTTAAGGCCGAATAAAGGGGTCAGTTACTGCAGAACCCACTATCTTAAAGTCAGTATATAATGAAGTTAAGAAGATGGGGATAGGCGACGTATATTCTAAATGTCATATAAGACCCGCTCGTTTATATATTCTTCTGCTAATCGTGCATATACCATACTAAGCACCTTTTAATAAGTGACAATCAAGGACTCTTTTTTGATTCGTAAGTGCTTTACTCATTAACAGAGGTACCCTTTAAAAATACCTACATTACACTCCTTAAGGGCCGTATGTGGGTCTATTGGCTATAGGTCTTCTCCCCTAGCCTTATAGAATCTCCTCCTACCCTCCCAGAATCTGTTAAGATCGGGTTAATAAGCATGCTTATTGATTTAATTGTCTATACGTAAAGACTCATAACTCCTATCTTTCCAACTCTGCCTCTATTATAGCTTTAGTCTCATTATAGGGATTCGATAGCGTGACCCCTGCTTCCTCGAACTCTTTAATCTTCTGCTCAATATATATAGCTTTAATATCGGCATTAGATTCGCGATCAGACTGAGAATTATAGCCAGAATCTCAATCAGGCTCGGATTTAGAGTCAGGACTAGACCCGCTATCGTTTAAAGAGGCTGATCTTCGCCATTGGTACCTCCTTTTTATTTTTACCTATAGTTTATATAATCGATGCGGCTCCTCCTTACTTAATAAGACCGTGGAAGGAGCTCCATCTCGATTATAGCGGAGGGTTTAACGTTAAGTAAAACGTCGAGGGAGCTGGGCCATATCGTTAATAGGAGAGGCTTTCTAAGGGGAAGTGGGTTGGCCGTTCTATAAAGAGGATGAAAGGAGCGTAGAAAAATGAGGATAGTTATAACAGACTTAGGTGGACTAAGGGAGACGGTCGATGATGGCGGCGCTAGAGTCGGAAGAGGATCATACTCGACGTTTTAAGCAGCAGATTTTCATATATACCTTAATGAATTGCTTATACCGCTCTGAATTTTTTACCGCCTTAGTTGTGCGGGAGTGATTGAAAGTCTCACGCGCATAGTAAGCACGATGTTGAACTAGCTCGGCGATACGCAGGTCGATTGAATCGTGAGTGCTTAAACGCGACCGAAAGAAGTAAGAAAAGAATGAACGGCTAAGGGAATGAGGAAGAGTAAGTAATTAAGGAGAATGAAGGGTAGGGTGAAGAATAAAGAACGAAGGCGAGGGCGAAGCGGCTGGGTTAAATACATCTTGCGGCGTAACAGGTAGAAGGCGGTCTATATAGCTTGAGAAAATCCTCCTTTAAAGCTTTCCCTTAGAATAATAAACCCCTATTATTAAGGGAGTACTAAGTTTCGCCATTTTTAAAGATAAGGAATAAGCCGAAAGATGAAGTTCTATCGCGGAGGTCTTTAAGTAGTGATGGGGGACCGTCGCTAAATTTTTTACAGCCTTAAGTGTGGAAGTTAAGCGAGTGGGAAGGCTGCATAAAACAGCGGGCTAAAGGCAACCGAAAACGGCAGCCAAATTACCAACATCTGGATAATATTAGATACTATTATTATCTCTTTATATTCTTATATTAAGAATAGCCTTTATAGCCTATTCTTCCTTATTATTAATAATATCTAATAGTATTAAAGGGTCGTTATCTCGACTATAATAAGGTTCTAATAATAATATATAGAATACATTATAGATACGCTTATATTTCTAGGGAAGTTATAATCGATAGGCAGACTCAAAGCCTCATCAAGAAGAAGAAGCTACTCGCGTTTAGCAAAAACAAGAAGGAGCTGGAGGCGGAGATTATCGAACAGGTCACTAAGAACGCCGATGGCATGTCAGTATTGTCCAGTATCGCGAGCCATGTTTGTATCCCACTAATGCGACCATTAGGTTCCGGTGGGCCAGCCTGCAATTGCAAAGCTTATGCAGTGTCCGGACTGATGAAGCTATTCGTGAAAGGCTCGGACGACTACCGCCGAAGCTGGAAGACCTTTATCTTGAGTTATATGAGAAGTTGACAGAAACCTCAGCGGATGCCGATCGCGAAGTAACCATCAACGCTTTCAGCTGGCTTCTCTGTGCCCAGAGGCAGCTAACATCCAAAGAATTTCTCGCTGCATTGTCAAAGACCCCAACACGACAGTTCAAGCAATTGACAAAAGAGCACATTTTAGAGATGTGCTCCAATATGGTCATTTTCGATCCAACGCTCGATACGTTTCGATTTGCCCATCTATCGGTCAGAGAATTTATGGAGAAGCGGCAAGAATACAGTGAGACAGCGACAAACGCTTTAGCTGCTCAGACATGTCTCTTGGACGTACTAGGTGCGACTGAAAACCCAGCAACAAGAAAATTCCTGTCTTCTAATAGACAAGGCGTATCAAACTCGGCTCGTTCACATGAACTTGGCCTATACTCAACTGTCTACTGGGTAACTCATTGCCAATTAGCAGGTAATCGAAGGGCTGCCGGTGTGCTAAAGGACCTCCTTCTTCATTTCCTCTCTAACGAGTCGGATCCAAGATCCGCTATTGCGATATGGGCTGGTCGGATTAAGGAACGGTTCGGTGATTACTCGATTGAAGGGGAACTAAGACACAGGTTTCAAGATACTGATTCTGAAGAGGGCAGAGGTCTGTTTGTTGCATCCTGCTTCGACTTGCACGAAATTGCAAGAACTTGGGAAAACTATAGAGAAGACCTAGCTAACCGTCGAGGGAAGACACCTTTACCAGTTGCTGTGATATATAGTAGTTGTGAAGTTATTTCGATCCTAATTAATAATAAGCCGGACGTGGTGATCACAGAAGCTGTGGTCCAGGTAGCGGCGGGGAATAGTAGAAGCGGGGAAGAGATAATGAAGCTCTTGCTCGACCAGCGAGCAGTAGGATCTCTAATGTACTGCGTGCTTGGCACGAGACCAGACATCGCCTTCGCAGTGTCTGTGGTTAGCAGGTACTCGTCGAACCCTACACAGGCTCATCTTGGCGCTGTTTATCGAATATTTCGATACCTTCGAACCACGATCGATTACGAGCTGGTATTCACCGATAACCTTGAACCATTGCACGGGTTCACTAATGCCGACTGGGCTGGAGATACGAGACTAGGCGGTCAACGTCTGGCTACATCTTCAGTATTGGCAGTGCGCCGATAAGCTGGTCTAGTAAGCGACAGCCCACTGTTGCTCTGTCCACGTGTGAAGCCGAGTATATAGGTCAAACACAAGCCACGAAGAAAGCCGTCTGGCTGCGACAATTGCTCAAATAATTGGCCAATTTCGAGGACTCAGAAGCTCTACCCACAACGATTATCTACGGCGACAACCAGGGGCAATTGCCCTTGCCAAGAATCCAACCTTCCACGGTAGAGCGAAGCATATCGACATACAGCATCACTACACTCGTGAGAAGATCACAGATGGTACTATAGAGTTGTCCTATATCGATACGACGCAACAGCTGGCCGACGGGTTGACTAAACCACTGCCAAAGGAGCAGTTCACGAAGTTTCGAAAGGCTCTTGGATTACAACAACGAGCTACGAGCAATTGAGGACGATAAGATGAAGAGCGACACGATGCTGGCACGACACACGTGATAGGCGACGACGACGGCAACAGTAGCACGCCAAAGGGGAGTGTTGAAGATTGCCGAGGTACGTTGCCACACGGTGTGTGAATACAAACAGCAGTCGATAGCCACTCTATAGTCGCTCAATCAATTACTTCAACAACAGAAGACGGTGGGGAATTTGGAGGATGTGCTTTGGAGGGAAGCTGTAGTGCGGTGCTCGTGGAGGAGAGAGGTAGGGGGGAGGTGGAGGATGTATAGGGTTGAGGAGATGAGGGGTGTTGCTTGTGGGGTTTGATGGATGAAGACTTTTGAATACCATGATTTCCGCTATGCATGTGAAAACCGCCATCCACTTCACAATCAGCTCCTCAAGACCACAGTAATTGGCAGCTCATCTTCTGGCGACCCTGGTGTACATTGCCTTTCATCGCGAGGCAACGCCGCAAGCACAAATCTCGAACATATCGCCGCCAGAACATGCTGCATACAGTAGTACGTCCAATGGTTCCCCAGGCACATCCTTGGCCCACTCGCAAACTGCCACAAAACATCTTCTCTACCATGTTTCTTGCCACTCTTCCTGTCCATTGACAGCCATCGCTCCGGGTCCCAATCATTCACATTTTCCCATTTTGTTGGATCACGGTGCACAAACCACTGGAAGCTGTTGATTCGCGTGTTTGGTGGAATGTTGTCAATCCCCGCGACGGAGACGCTTCGATCTGGAGGCGTGATTCTGGGCAAGGGCGTGCTTGTCGGACGCATACGGAGACATTCGTCGATGACGGCGCGGAGGTAAGGGAGGGAGTCTAGCTGGGAGGGCCTATCTAGAGCATTTGGAGCTTGGTGGTGATGGCTAGGGCTTCTCATGTCGATTTGGTGCTCTTCGAGCTCCGCGTGGATTCTTTGTTGCGCATCAGGGTGGTTCGCGAGGTACCAGAGCGCATAACCAAAGAGGAGGCCTATGTCAGCTGGTTAGCATATCCAACCAGTATTGGTACCGGTACTGATTTTACCCAGAACTTCTCGTGATGCAGCTACGTTTTTCCAGTCAGCATTGCTAATAACAGTAGAAGCCAGGGGCCTTACCAACATGATCGAACATCTCACTCTCGATCTGCATTCGCTGTGCTTCCAAGCTGAGATGCGGCGAATCCTTCTTCACTGCTTCCTTTGCAGCCTCATAAACCACGGGCTCGTCTTTGGCTTCCAGAATCAGACCTTTACTCTGTTTCAAGGTGATCGTGCGGTCGGCCTTGTCGGTCATTGCCGACATCCAATTCTCCAGAAACTCAGTCGCCTCCGAATACTGTCTGGGCAGCAGATTAGTCCTAAGCGCCTTTAATAACCTGTACAGTCCTGGCATCTCCTGCACAAAGAACGCTTCGCGGCATGACAGGTTCTCGTAGTGGAAGCGCCATAGCTCAAGAGAGTCGTCTCTGTTGAGCTCCGCCTTGCCATTGGAGGAGAATGACAGGAAATTCATGCCGTTGCAGTAGCCAAACAAGAACGAGCTGAGATAATCCGCGCAAATGCGGTAGCTCAAGTCCAGCCCGTCGAGACGACCAGTGCCACACCCAGCCAAGAGCACCTCCAGCCTTGGCAAGAGTCTCTCGTAGACGATGCAGTCCGTTACCTCGCATAGATGCTTGGACTGTATCAGCGTAGACTTGGAGTATAGCGCGGCTGTTCTTCTACGGCGGATGCCGTGTTCGGATCTGTCGAGACTCGCAAAAGCGTTGCATGTCCTAGGTAGATAAAATCATATCAGCGTGAAGCCTGCCAATCTGTCTGGAAGGGTAACTACCCGTAATATTTGAACATCGAATAGAATGAGGCCGGCTTCGGAAACCCGGCGTCGTAGACTTTGCGAATCCCATCTTGGTAGCTGCTCACGCTAAGATCTTGGGGGCCCACGAGCACAATTGGCCCGAGTCTGCGGCGGGCGTCGAGTAGGAACTTGAGCTCAGCACCTGTCCATCTCGCCCACAGGATCCGGGCAGAGCTGAAGCGAGAAGACCAGTGCGCCGCGGGTACCTTGCGTAAGGAGGAGAGGAGACGAAGGCTGAAGTAGCTATAACAGAGAAGTGCAAAGAGAACAAGCACAAGTAGGGCCATGCTTGCGATGGCGCTTACACGAATTGATGATAGGCGCCAAGCGTCTAAGCCATTATTTACGTCTATCCAGCTGCACATGTATCATGGTTTGGTGATAGCACTAGATCTGCAATTGACGGTCCAGACGGGCGCAACTTCCGTTATACGATGGTAAACAATCAGCATCTCCGGTCACGGCAGTAGACACTCCACACGACGGCTTGGGAGGCCTCGCAGCCCAGTACGGAGGTCGCGGCCATAAGTCTTGCCACCGACCAGGGCCCCTGTAAGCCGCTGACTAGGGACCCTAGCCTTTCCTAATTCGGTGATCTCAACCCCCTTTCCTGCCAATTACTTGGTATTACCATACACCAGCTTACATTTTACCCACATTACCTGTTCTATATTCTTCAGTATGGCTCCACAGAGGCTTTACGACCCCGCTACACGCGCGCAAGCACTCACAATGCTCTAATTAAAAGTTCCCGTCAAAGATATTACAGCTCAAACCGGCTTTGATAAGTCAACGATTGGACGAATCGCAAAGAGAGCAAAAGACCGTGGATATACGCCAGAAACGGATCCACGAATTGTTCTAGTATACGTTAAAGACGCGCCACGAGCTGGTAGACCGAAGAAGCTTACCCTAGAAGTTAAAGAGGAGGTTATCAAAGCAATTGCGAAGAACTCTACAACCCGCCAATTATCTACTTAGGGCATTGCTAATCTCGTCTCTCCGCTTGTTCAGAATGGCATATCTCCCCGTAGCGTTTACCGAATTCTTCGCCGAAAGGGCTATAAGCCTTGCAAACCTACAACGAAGCCTGGCTTGACAAAGGGGAATAAGCTAACCCGATTACAATGGTGTTTGGACCATAAGTATTGGACCTTGGAGGACTAGAAGAACGTGATATGGTCAGATGAAACAAGCGTCACGTGGGGAGGGCAAAGAGGGAGAATTAGGATCTGGCGAACAAGTGAGGAGGCTTATAAATACCACTATATTCGTCGTCGGTGGAAGGGCTTTAAGCAGCTTATGTTCTGGGGCTGCTTTTCATACGACAAGAAAGGCCCTTGCCATATTTGGGAGAACGAAACAGCTAAGGAAAAGAAGCAGGCAAAGGAATAGATAGACAAGGTCAACGCACAACTAGAAGCAGAGTTCAAGACGGCATGGGAAATCGAGACGGCAATGAGAAGACTTAATATCAAGAGGAATGTGGGAGGAACGACGCCAAAGTGGCGATGGTGTGAGAAGACGGGAAAGCTAGAAAGAAAGGCTACACGAGGGGGAATCGACTGGTATCGATACTACAAGGTGATTCTAGAGAAGAAGCTCCTTCCTTTCGCCAAGGAGTATAAGCTCTCACGCCCTGAGACGATCGTTCAGGAGGATAACGCTGGCCCACATGCTCATAAACACTAAGGAAAGGTTTATAACCTTTGGCAGATTATGAAAATGATCTGGCCTGCTAACTCTCCTGATCTTAACGCAATTGAGCCTTGCTGGTTTTGGATGAAGAGACAAACTACAAAGCATGGTGTTGCAAGCTCTGAGAAACAACTAAAGAAGGATTGGCTTGATTGTTGGAAGAAGCTACCACAAGAGAAGATACGGGTACGTCTGAACCGTCAACCATTAGCGCCACGCTAAGTCTGGTGGCGTATTGAAGCGAGCCAATGAGTTTGCTAAGTAATTTCTTACTAAGCCTTACACCTCCTCGCATATTGAAGCGCGAAGGCATGCTTTAGTAATCTATTATTAAGCTTATGCTCTACTCTCCTAAATAAAATAATTCAATACTCATAATCTCTTACTAAGCTCCTTTCTCTATATTATATCACTATATATCATAAGGTTTAAATCTTAGTAATCTCTTACT